>JAPDVR010000009.1:52514866-52572366 GCA_026230005.1 Gila orcuttii | reverse complement strand
TGGACCCTGGAGACTGCATTTGAGTGTTCCTTTTGGTGTTTGTGAGTGTTTGTGTATAATTATTAAATTTTAAAATTGAATACAAATTTATTGATAGTGAAAAAACGATTTATGATGCACCATACAGTGCTGAACAGTGTGTTCTTGCAGTAGTGGGAGGGGCCCAGCCCTCTGAACTATAAAGTCCAGGGGGACCACGCCCTCTACCACATTTCAGTAGAGTGAGTAAGAGACAGCAGTCATTCCAATCCGCCTGATGAGAACCTTGGGAAAGTTCGAAACGCGTCGCGAGAGTACCTGAATGACACAATACCGTAAAAATGAGTACAGCTGCCATCATTTTGAGTGGGGATGATGTTGAACAGCTCTGGAAAATTTTCTCTTCAGCCCATATAGGCGTTGAGTTGGTTCAGAAGGCCTCCATCATTGAGTGTCGTGATGTTGATGAGCCAAATTAATTTTTTCTCCGTCCACTGTGACGTTGAGTGTCTCTCCAATGTCCATACAGACGTTGGAAAATCGTGTTTGTGCCCTTCCACACATCTGCACTAAAACCTACCCTCGTTTTTTCTGCAAAATTAACCCTTTCTGGCGTAAACCTCGGCAATATAGCCCTATTGGATTTAGCACATGGCGAGTTAGCCCTCCATTTTATTATTTTATAATTATACATGTCTCTCTAGGACATTGCTGGGTTCACTTTGGTGTCTGTATTCGGGGAGTGGCCAGTAGAACGACGGACCGTGCCTAACCTGAATTTGTCTTCGGACAGTTTATGGTATTTTTTTCCCCTAACCAAGCCAGTGCCTCTGCCTCTGGACCCTGGAGACTGCATTTGAGTGTTCCTTTTGGTGTTTGTGAGTGTTTGTGTATAATTATTAAATTTTAAAATTGAATACAAATTTATTGATAGTGAAAAAACGATTTATGATGCACCATACAGTGCTGAACAGTGTGTTCTTGCAGTAGTGGGAGGGGCCCAGCCCTCTGAACTATAAAGTCCAGGGGGACCACGCCCTCTACCACATTTCAGTAGAGTGAGTAAGAGACAGCAGTCATTCCAATCCGCCTGATGAGAACCTTGGGAAAGTTCGAAACGCGTCGCGAGAGTACCTGAATGACACAATACCGTAAAAATGAGTACAGCTGCCATCATTTTGAGTGGGGATGATGTTGAACAGCTCTGGAAAATTTTCTCTTCAGCCCATATAGGCGTTGAGTTGGTTCAGAAGGCCTCCATCATTGAGTGTCGTGATGTTGATGAGCCAAATTAATTTTTTCTCCGTCCACTGTGACGTTGAGTGTCTCTCCAATGTCCATACAGACGTTGGAAAATCGTGTTTGTGCCCTTCCACACATCTGCACTAAAACCTACCCTCGTTTTTTCTGCAAAATTAACCCTTTCTGGCGTAAACCTCGGCAATATAGCCCTATTGGATTTAGCACATGGCGAGTTAGCCCTCCATTTTATTATTTTATAATTATACATGTCTCTCTAGGACATTGCTGGGTTCACTTTGGTGTCTGTATTCGGGGAGTGGCCAGTAGAACGACGGACCGTGCCTAACCTGAATTTGTCTTCGGACAGTTTATGGTATTTTTTTCCCCTAACCAAGCCAGTGCCTCTGCCTCTGGACCCTGGAGACTGCATTTGAGTGTTCCTTTTGGTGTTTGTGAGTGTTTGTGTATAATTATTAAATTTTAAAATTGAATACAAATTTATTGATAGTGAAAAAACGATTTATGATGCACCATACAGTGCTGAACAGTGTGTTCTTGCAGTAGTGGGAGGGGCCCAGCCCTCTGAACTATAAAGTCCAGGGGGACCACGCCCTCTACCACATTTCAGTAGAGTGAGTAAGAGACAGCAGTCATTCCAATCCGCCTGATGAGAACCTTGGGAAAGTTCGAAACGCGTCGCGAGAGTACCTGAATGACACAATACCGTAAAAATGAGTACAGCTGCCATCATTTTGAGTGGGGATGATGTTGAACAGCTCTGGAAAATTTTCTCTTCAGCCCATATAGGCGTTGAGTTGGTTCAGAAGGCCTCCATCATTGAGTGTCGTGATGTTGATGAGCCAAATTAATTTTTTCTCCGTCCACTGTGACGTTGAGTGTCTCTCCAATGTCCATACAGACGTTGGAAAATCGTGTTTGTGCCCTTCCACACATCTGCACTAAAACCTACCCTCGTTTTTTCTGCAAAATTAACCCTTTCTGGCGTAAACCTCGGCAATATAGCCCTATTGGATTTAGCACATGGCGAGTTAGCCCTCCATTTTATTATTTTATAATTATACATGTCTCTCTAGGACATTGCTGGGTTCACTTTGGTGTCTGTATTCGGGGAGTGGCCAGTAGAACGACGGACCGTGCCTAACCTGAATTTGTCTTCGGACAGTTTATGGTATTTTTTTCCCCTAACCAAGCCAGTGCCTCTGCCTCTGGACCCTGGAGACTGCATTTGAGTGTTCCTTTTGGTGTTTGTGAGTGTTTGTGTATAATTATTAAATTTTAAAATTGAATACAAATTTATTGATAGTGAAAAAACGATTTATGATGCACCATACAGTGCTGAACAGTGTGTTCTTGCAGTAGTGGGAGGGGCCCAGCCCTCTGAACTATAAAGTCCAGGGGGACCACGCCCTCTACCACATTTCAGTAGAGTGAGTAAGAGACAGCAGTCATTCCAATCCGCCTGATGAGAACCTTGGGAAAGTTCGAAACGCGTCGCGAGAGTACCTGAATGACACAATACCGTAAAAATGAGTACAGCTGCCATCATTTTGAGTGGGGATGATGTTGAACAGCTCTGGAAAATTTTCTCTTCAGCCCATATAGGCGTTGAGTTGGTTCAGAAGGCCTCCATCATTGAGTGTCGTGATGTTGATGAGCCAAATTAATTTTTTCTCCGTCCACTGTGACGTTGAGTGTCTCTCCAATGTCCATACAGACGTTGGAAAATCGTGTTTGTGCCCTTCCACACATCTGCACTAAAACCTACCCTCGTTTTTTCTGCAAAATTAACCCTTTCTGGCGTAAACCTCGGCAATATAGCCCTATTGGATTTAGCACATGGCGAGTTAGCCCTCCATTTTATTATTTTATAATTATACATGTCTCTCTAGGACATTGCTGGGTTCACTTTGGTGTCTGTATTCGGGGAGTGGCCAGTAGAACGACGGACCGTGCCTAACCTGAATTTGTCTTCGGACAGTTTATGGTATTTTTTTCCCCTAACCCTAACCCTAACCCTAACCCTAACTCTAACCCTAACCCTAACCCTAACCCTAACCCTAACCCTAACCCTAACCCTAACCCCTAACCTAACCCTAACCCTAACCTAACCCTAACCTAACCCTAACTCTCCAATGTCCATACAGACGTTGGAAAATCGTGTTTGTGCCCTTCCACACATCTGCACTAAAACCTACCCTCGTTTTTTCTGCAAAATTAACCCTTTCTGGCGTAAACCTCGGCAATTTAGCCCTATTGGATTTAGCACATGGCGAGTTAGCCCTCCATTTTATTATTTTATAATTATACATGTCTCTCTAGGACATTGCTGGGTTCACTTTGGTGTTTGTATTCGGGGAGCGGCCAGTAGAACGACGGACCGTGCCTAACCTGAATTTGTCTTCGGACAGTTTATGGTATTTATTTCCCCTAACCAAGCCAGTGCCTCTGCCTCTGGACCCTGGAGACTGCATTTGAGTGTTCCTTTTTGTGTTTGTGAGTGTTTATGTATAATTATTAAATTTTAAAATTGAATACAAATTTATTGATAGTGAAAAAACGATTTATGATGCACCATACAGTGCTGAACAGTGTGTTCTTGCAGTAGTGGGAGGGGCCCAGCCCTCTGAACTATAAAGTCCAGGGGGACCACGCCCTCTACCACATTTCAGTAGAGTGAGTAAGAGACAGCAGTCATTCCAATCCGCCTGATGAGAACCTTGGGAAAGTTCGAAACGCGTCGCGAGAGTACCTGAATGACACAATACCGTAAAAATGAGTACAGCTGCCATCATTTTGAGTGGGGATGATGTTGAACAGCTCTGGAAAATTTTCTCTTCAGCCCATATAGGCGTTGAGTTGGTTCAGAAGGCCTCCATCATTGAGTGTCGTGATGTTGATGAGCCAAATTAATTTTTTCTCCGTCCACTGTGACGTTGAGTGTCTCTCCAATGTCCATACAGACGTTGGAAAATCGTGTTTGTGCCCTTCCACACATCTGCACTAAAACCTACCCTCGTTTTTTCTGCAAAATTAACCCTTTCTGGCGTAAACCTCGGCAATATAGCCCTATTGGATTTAGCACATGGCGAGTTAGCCCTCCATTTTATTATTTTATAATTATACATGTCTCTCTAGGACATTGCTGGGTTCACTTTGGTGTTTGTATTCGGGGAGCGGCCAGTAGAACGACGGACCGTGCCTAACCTGAATTTGTCTTCGGACAGTTTATGGTATTTATTTCCCCTAAATTGTACAAGTGGACAAGCTATAAATACAAAAATTGGGTGGAAGGACATCAGACAAGACTATCTAAACAGCCAGAGGGGACTGGGAACACAAAATAAACCAAAACAGATCATAAACCTGACAAGAATTTTAAAATCATTTTTTTTTTAAACATGGAAACAGAAATACGGACCATAACCCATGTACAAAAAAAATTTTAAATGAGAGAATAAACAAAGTGTAAATACAAAAAAAAAGTAAGTTCACATCTTCAATACAAAGCTTTAAAATTTAATGGGCAAGAAGTGGCATAAAAGACAGACAAACAATATAAGAAACAAGTGAAAAGCATATTAAAAAGACAAATAGCTTTTAAAAAAAAAACATTAAAAGCATAAAAAACTAAAGACCTAAATATACCATAAATGCAAAGACACAGACAAAAAGGTTCATCAAATAAAAATTCAAAAGAGGAATAAAAAAGGGACAAACACAAACTAGATCTTTAAATGGAACAAGAGGCGGAGCCATAAATACAAAAAGCTAATTTATACAATATCTTTTTTTTAACACTTTGTCTTTCTGAGCGCCTTTATATATTTGAGCGTAAGTGACTTTGGTATGCACCTGCAGTTTTAGACTTGTGTGGGCTTTCTTCATGTGGGTGTTGGCTTTCCTGGGCCATTTTGATGTAAATATTAAACTTAAACAAATGGTGAATTGAAGAGGACACAAGGACATAAATACAAAATGATTCAAAGGAGCACAAAGGCTAAAATTGACGTAAATTAATTTTAAGTCAATTTTACTTTATACAAGTAGTTTAAAGGGAAAAGGGAACAGATGTATGGAAGTATTACAAGATTAAATAAATGCAAACAATGCAGATTTGTACAAAAAATGCTAACAGGCAACTTTACAAATTGCAATCCACATTCACACATAGTACACATCGACATTAACAAGAACAAACTTCAAGACTGATTTAAAAAAAATTAAAAAGATTAACATTGACATTCAATTAATGCATCAATAACCACCCCTTGTTGAAATACACCTGTTAGTATTATAACCCCATTTCCAGAAACGTTGGTACATTTTGTAAAATGCAATAAAATCAAGAATCTGTAATTTGTTAGTTCTCTTGAACCTTTTTTTTTAGTGACAAAACTTACAAAAAAAGGTTTTCCAATTTTTTCATTGGCCAACATAATTGTATTTTGTAAATATAAACAAATATTGATGGTTGCAACACACACTGTGTTATGGTAATTTCTATTATCACTGTAAAGCTGCTTTGAAACAATCCATCCTGTTAAAAGTGCATTATAAATAAACGTGACTTGACTAGTAGTATATCTTACATTGGCTGATTAGAAGCTGCATTGAAGGACAACCAATTTCTCCATTATAAAAGCTGTTTGACAACATTGCTCAACCAGTTTGCACAAATACCGTTAAACCGTTGACCACAAGTTCTCCACACTTCCAGAAGAGTGAATACAAAAGCAGAAATTAGAGTACGGATACATTTAAAAACCAGTCAGAGAAAGAAAAACCAAAGCGCATAAAGGGCATTAAAGCTTGGGAGCATGAATGGACAAAAAACAGGTCAAAGCAAGTCAATTTATGCAACCAAGCTGTAATGCCCCTTCCTGTTTTTACTGTAAAACTGTTGTATTTAAGTACTGTATACACTGACCTTTTTTTTATGTGTTTGTCTGTGTATACATTACTTAAAGGTGCTCTGTGTAAATTTTAGCAGCATCTAGGGGTGAGGTTGCAAATTGCAACCAACAGAAGTTATGGTGGCAAAAGGAGAAGAGGTCATCATCTGAGACAGCAGAGAGTAGCCAATTAACCAATAAGTTTTCTTTACAAAGATAAAGAAATAATATTTATTCAATAAAAGAATATTTTATTGCTACTTGTTATCATTGTTATCAGCCAGGGGCCGGAGGGTGTCAGGTTTGGGGACCACGCGATTTTGTCTCTGCTTTTTGCGGATGATGTTGTCGTGTTGGCCCCTTCACACCAGGACCTTCAGCATGCACTGGGACGGTTTGCAGCCGAGTGTGAAGCGGCTGGGATGAAAATCAGCACCTCCAAATCCGAGGCCATGGTCCTCAGTCGGAAAAGGGTGGCTTGCTCACTTCAGGTTGGTGGAGAGATCCTTCCTCAAGTGGAGGAGTTTAAGTATCTTGGGGTTTTGTTCACGAGTGAGGGAAGGATGGAACGGGAGATTGACAGACGGATCGGTGCAGCTTCTGCAGTAATGCGGTCGATGTACCGGTCTGTTGTGGTGAAGAAGGAGCTGAGCCGTAAGGCAAAGCTCTCGATTTACCGGTCAATCTACGTTCCTACTCTCACCTATGGTCATGAGCTTTGGGTCATGACCGAAAGGACAAGATCCCGGATACAGGCGGCCGAAATGAGCTTTCTCCGCAGGGTGGCTGGCCGATCCCTTAGAGATAGGGTGAGAAGCTCGGTCACTCGGGAGGAGCTCAGAGTAGAGCCGCTGCTCCTCCACATCGAGAGGGGTCAGCTGAGGTGGCTCGGGCATCTGTTCCGGATGCCTCCTGGACGCCTTCCCGGGGAGGTGTTCCGGGCACGTCCCACTGGGAGGAGACCCCGGGGAAGACCTAGGACACGCTGGAGAGACTATGTCTCCCGGCTGGCCTGGGAACGCCTCGGTGTCCCCCCGGAAGAGCTGGATGAAGTGTCCAGGGAGAGGGTAGTCTGGGCATCTCTGCTCAGACTGCTGCCCCCGCGACCCGGCCCCGGATAAGCGGAAGAAGATGGATGGATGGATGGATGTTATCATTGTGTCAGTGTTTTATTTGCTTTAGCTAGCTTCTTTGCTAGAAGAACATAGTGACAAAACGCGCTCTGTAGAGCAGTTTGCCCATTTAGGGATACTGTAGAAACGTATAAATGGAAATAAATTAAAGTAAATACAAAAGGAACATATGGGCACAGAAGAATAAAAAAGGGGACAGGTACAAATGGAAAGGGTCAGTTGCAAAACAGCCAAAACGCAAAAAAAAAAAAAAAAAAAAGCCCATAAAAACAAGGAACAAAAAAGGCATAAGGGACACAAATTATGCAGACATGTTTAACAGCATATTACTGAAGAATAAAAAAAAATCTAAGTGTTAATAAATTCAAAAGGGGTATAAAAAGGCATAATACAAAAAAGGCACAAAAGTGGCAAAATACAAAACATGCAAAAAAGGTATAAAGACAGCATCCAAACCTTAACTTACAGAACACAAACTGAAATGAAATAAAAAAATAAATAAAAAGATATAAAAGGACAAAAAAAAAAAAAAAAAGGAGTTAACAATCATAAGCTTAAACAAAGGGTGCATTGAAGAAGGCACAAGGGCATACATACAAAATTGTGCAAATGAGCAGACTAAAATAAAGTGGCAAAAAGCCACTGTGAAACCATTTGGAAAAGCACTATACAACTGAAATTGATTCAAACAAATAGAACAAAGGCATAAATACAAGGAGTTTAAAGGGGAAAAGGAACATGGTATGGAAGTATTACAAGATTAAATAAATCCAAAGAATGCAGATGAGTACAAGAAAATGCTGACAGGCAGACTTACAAATCACAAATCACATTGACGGACATTAACCAGAACAAACTTCAAGACGGATTTAAAAAAAAAAAAAAAAAAAAAAATTATATATATAAAAAACAGTAAACAGATTGTCAACGTTGACATTCAATTAATAAATCAATAGATAACCAGCCCTAAAAATTTAACAGCCACATTGTTAAATACACCTCTGTTAGTATTAGTAAAAGTTGCAAAAAGAGAATTATTATACAGAAGATAATTTCCAAGAATAAGCGGCAAGCATACCTGCTCTCAAACCCCTCCAAGGTTTGGTGAAGTCGGTAGAGGGAGGTGGTGTCACTTTGTTCAAATCCAGGTCTCAGTTTTACCCAATCGTCATACTTGGCTTGTCTTGGGATTGACCAAATCAGTTTTGGGACTTTGGAACCATCAGACACCTGTAAAACTATGAGGAGTGAGATACAAAGTGTAGGTTAACAACAAGATATTAAAAGTAGACATGCGCAAAAAAAAAAAAAAAAAAAAAAAAAACCCAATTGTAATTACACACAATGAGAAATCCAAGTATGATGCTTCAGTTCTTGGGTTCGCAGTTAAAGATAGAGGGAATGACCTCAAATGGTAAGTATATCCACACACACACACCATTTGGTTGCTGTGAGAGTGAATGAATAAACAACGTCTTTGTCTTACAGGGATTGTGGGAATGTTGGAGGTAGAGAACAGATGAGAGAACTAGGATACAGGATCTTGGCGAAATCTCAGAGGATAAACTCAGGTAAGTAGATCAGTAAGTAATCCACAGTCCAAGACCAGTCTTAGATCAGACAAAGTGTGTGACTGAGGTGTGTTTAAATACTGTGGTGATGTGTGCTGATCAGGTGCAGGTGAGGATGATGGCTGAGTAAGTGCAGGTGATGAGCAGGAGGAATTCTGGGAATTGTAGTTTTGAGTGTTATGTAAACTTGTAAACTTGCCTTGCCTTGTCTTGATATGGCTGGACCATGGCTGCATTCTGAACTGCATACTCACTGAGTAGATACTTCATTTCAATAAGTACTTACTTAACGAACACTAAAAGAGTAGGTACTTTATAGCCTGATCACATTAAATATAAATCCGATCTGGACATCTGCCATGTTGACGTTATCCCAAGCGCAACAACTTAAAAGATATGAGCGACAAGTTTAATTCATCTATCTGTAAATATTTTGATATTGATGAAACTTGCTAATTTTGTGGTCTTGTTGTAGAATCAAGTGCCATTTATTTTGTGATTGTAGTATAACCAAAACATTTAGGGTTGATTTAAGTTCTAATATTTTTAACCCTCTTGGGACCAAGGTGTTTTTGGGGTCCTTGAGATGTTTTGACATGCCCTGACATTTGTGCTTTTTTCAGTTATTTATAAACATGTTAATGGCAAAGGTGTAAATTAACTCTATATAGCACTAACGGGGCTACCATAATATGTGAGCAACATGTATGTACATGTTTGTATTTTTAAGAGAATAAGGTTTATGCGTGGTTATTGAAAAAAATAAAAATGAAAGTTGCTGAAATAAGACCACAAAACACATACTAAATATGTGTCCACAAGACTTTTGACTATTGGATGTTGTCGCTTCGAGTTCTGGCTTCAAAATGATGTGAAAATCATCCGTCCTAATCATTCACATAAAACAATACATTGATTTAACCTGTTAAGCTGCAACACCACTTTTGAAAAATCACCAGAAATGGCATACCCAAACTAAAACAGATACAGTTCATGAACCCTTTGTACTAAAAGCACAAGTAGGATCTCATTTGAAAGCTGACACCTGGTAGTTTATTGTAAATGTAGAATTAATTATTGTCATAATGAAAAAATAGTTATAAATAGCTTAAAAGTTTTGTAAAGTTATTAGAAATTTATTTTTATGAAATATCTTCATAAATCAGGTAAATCAAATATCATTGCAATCATGTTTATTGTCTTCAAAACGTCTTTATCTGCATGTAACAGCGATCTCTCGAAGTTTGTATGTGTCACGATGTTCCTGGGATGTCACATGATTATGGCACTTCATGTGTTCCATATATGGACTGCATGTGCACACGGCGCCCTCAGGCTGCCAGTATGGATTGGAAACACAGTACATCAGAGTATCCAGCGCTCATAATGATTACATCGGCCAATTTGGGTATAAATTCAATAAATATTATTCCTGTCTATATAAATCTGATGTAAACCTATGAGAATCTATCAATATTTCTCCAAATCTGCACATTTTTGAGATAAAAGCCCTGAGGGACGTGGTTTTGTGAAGCGCTGTCATGACGACCTCACAGGAGTTTTTTTCTGAATGAGAGTGGCTGACGCGCATAATTCATATTAAACGTATCGACTCATTTTTTGATTACATAACTCCTGACACAAATTAAGACATAACTGTCACTAGACGTTTCTCAGAATACAATAGTGGTCAAATACTGAAACTTAAGCCTTATATCTTTTTAATGATGTATAGTTTGTCAAGGTAATAACTTTAAATCTGATAGTAACTTTGAACTATTTAAACAAAAAAAAACGCTTCAGTGCGCCGGCGCTCTGGCAACGGTTAACAGGTTAAACTTTGTAAAACAGTTTTTTTGTCAGAAGAGGTTTATGCGTGGGAGTGGTAATGGCCTATCAATATTAATGAGATTCAGACCAGGGGTGTGACATAGACACTCCCCCAATGAATGAATGTACCGATACAAATAAATAAAACATCTCCAGTTAACTAACAGAGCATTCATTTAATTCGTTTGTTAAATAAGAGGCAATCTAGCGCTGAAATGTGATGTTTTTTAAATAAAGTGATCAAAGTGCTCGTTGCCGCTGTGATCAGTGGCGCGGATACTGTGTTCTCTAGTGGCTCACGCACAGTCTTCAATCCGTTGTGGAGACTCTCTATTCGTTCCGGTGAAATTACAAAACAAAATGCATACAAACGTATCCTTGCCTGATATACAACCACTGATAAACAATCGGTTTTGATAAAAAAAAAATAAAAAAAAACCTGTATGAGTGCGGATAGAACCCAGAACCTCTGACACGCTGGGCAAAAGTTATGCCACTGGACCATTTAAACGTACTCATATTCACGTGAAAATTCTCACCACAAACAACATATATCACACCTATACCAAACATATACCAAATTATACCCAATGTACTATTTAAATCGATTGCTGGACATCGTTATGTTATTGTACATACAACTGCTAAACACGCTCTTTGCTAAACAAGGAGCGTGGAGTACATTTTCTTTGTTTTAAAAAGTTGGTGGGACGGGGGCATTTCCAAGGTGTGTCCTGCCTTTTACCAAGCTGTCCTTTGCAAAGCACAGTGAATAGCGCGCTCCGTGAGTAGGCGTGAACGAATTAAAGTTAATGAGCTCGTAATGAGCTCGACTGGAATCGCTCTCTTTTCATACAGATTACAGAAGCTGGGGATATAATTGTTTTTTTATATAAATTACTTAATTTATAAGATGCGATCTCAAGCAGAGTTACAGATCATTTTCGAACGCGTTTCAAATTGGAGTTCACTGACAGAGAAAGTGCAGAACTCGCATCATGTTAATTTTTCTTTATTTGGCAAAAAGCAAAACACTTTATTTTTATTGTGAGTATACAGAAAAAAAATAGAAACTGAACAGGATCGATTGATGTATAACACGAAAATGAAAGATAAAAATTAACAGCGCATTTTGAGTTTATTTTACAATGCTAAAAAAAAAAAACAAGCAAAACGCGGGGGCGCGTTTTTGGTCCCCAGAGGGTTAAACAACTATAGACCGATCTCAAATCTTCCTTTCATAGGCAAGATCATTAAAAAAGTTGTCTTCAATCAGCTGAACAAATTCTTAAGCTCGAATGGATACTTTGACAATTTTCAATCTGGTTTCCGACCGCATCACAGCACAGAGACAGCGCTCATAAAGATAATAAACGATATTCCCTTAAATACTGATACAAGTTCAATTTCGTTTATTTCTAGAGCACATTTACTTTCGGCTTTCGGCCGACCAAAGTGCTGTACATAATCACAATACAATACACATTGCATCAACAACATTACAATCGTCAGTCAAATTTGGTGCATTAAGATAAAATAAGATCAATCAAGTAGATTACATATTAAAAGCTAATCCAAATAAATGAGTATTTAGCGCTGTTTTAAACTCAGAGAGAGTGGAAGCCATTTTAAGTTGAATTGGGAGCTTATTCCATAGAGTGGGGCCCACCACTTCAAAAGCTCTAATTCCCCTCTTTTTCAAGCGGGTTCTAGGAATCAGAAGGAGGGATTTGTTTGCTGATCTCAATTCTCGATTTGCAGTATATGGGTGAAGTAGATCCGATAAATAAGTTGCTGCAATATTATTTAAGGATTTATAGACTAATAGTAGAATTTTATAATCTATTCTGTATTGAACAGGTAGCCAGTGAAGGGATCTCAGAAGCGGTGTCGCATGATCAAATACAAGCAAATTATCAGTGCTGGTACTACTCAACCTCAGTGCTGCATTTGACACTGTCGATCACAACATACTTCTTGACAGGCTGGAAAACTGGGTGGGGCTTTCTGGGATAGTCCTAAAATGGTTCAGGTCATACTTAGGAGGGAGAGGCTATTATGTGAGTATAGGAGACCATAAGTCTGAGTGGACATCCATGACATGCGGAGTCCCTCAAGGCTCAATTCTTGCGCCACTCCTATTCAACCTGTACATGCTCCCAATGAGCCAAATAATTAGAAAGAACCAAATCGCTTACCACAGCTATGCAGACGACACACAGCTCTACTTAGCCCTATCGCCTAACGATTACAGCCCCATTAACTCTCTGTTCCAATGCATTGATGAAGTAAACAATTGGATGTGCCAAAACTTTCTTCAGTTAAACAAAGACAAAACTGAAGTCACTTGCGTTTGGAAACAAAGATGAAGTTCTCAAGGTGAACGCATACCTTCAGTCTAGGGGTCAAACAACTAAAAATCAAGTCAGGAATCGTCTCGGTTACGTATGTAACCCTCGTTCCCTGAGTAGGGAACGGAGACGTTACGTCGGATGACGACGAATGGGGTTTCGCTTAGAAAGCCTATCAGCTTCGAGTATTACAAAACGAGCCTATGGCAAAGAAATGCCATGGGTCTGCGGAATTTGCATGACGTAACTCCGCCCCACCTCGTGGGTATAAAAGGAGGAAGTCCGCAACAGCAGTTTATGTTTCTTCGCTGAGGAGCCAAGACTGAGCTCAGGCGATCCCCGCGGTACAGCTGAAAGTGGCAGGCAGACGTAACGTTCCCTTTCGTTGTCACTCCGAGTTACGTCGGATGACGACGAATGGGGTTACCAGTCTAATCACGCCACCTTCTCAGCTGTCTTCCAGTGCCCTGCGTAAATCGAGGTCCCTGACATAGAAGGACGAAGGACTCAATTTAACACAGGAATACCAAGGTACACTGGGAAGCATATCCCAAGCTAGGGGAAGTATGCAATTAATGCCAACCCAGAGGGGGGGGGGGACTTAGAGAATACACATATGACCCGAAGGAAACATATGGAGAACACTGGGGTGTCCAGCCGCAGGTGGAATATTTCAATCCTAGGGGTGGCAAGGTGGCTTGCCAAGGGAAAGACACATGCTCAGAGAGGCTTACAGTGGAAATACACATGTGGGGGTCGCTCAGGGGAGGGACCATGCACACGGGAGGCACCTAGCCGACGCGCAGGCAAGAGACACTGGCGCCGACGTCAGGAGTGCAGGAGGAACTCAGGGCTTTCGGGAAGCTCACCTGAGGAGAATATCGCACGTATCCAGTCCGTGGAGTGGAATGGCGAGCAAGCGAAGACACCTGAGCGGGTCCGGTACTAGCTAGTTGAAGCGAGTACATGGAAGGACACTGGCTCCACTCGGAGATTATAGAATCTGGCGAATGTGTTAGGTGTCGCCCAGCCTGCAGCTCTGCAGATGTCTGTTAGCGAGGCGCCATGCGCTAGAGCCCAAGAGGATGCCACACTCCGGGTGGAGTGGGCCATCACACCAAGGGGGCACGGTCGGCCTTGCTGCTGGTATGCCAAAGCAATGGCGTCCACATCCAGTGAGACAAACTTTGCTTGGAGAGAGCCTTTCCCTTCAGCTTCCCACCATAACAGACAAAGTGCTGGTCTGAGGTCCTGAAACACTGCGTCCTGTCTACATAGGCGCGAAGAGCGCGTACTGGACAGAGCAGTGCCAAGGCTGGGTCTGCCTCCTCCGGGGGCAGCGCTTGCAGGTTCACCACCTGGTCCCGAAAGGGAGTGGTAGGAACCTTGGGCACGTATCCGGGCCAGGGTCTCAGGATCACGTGAGAGAAGGCCGGCCCGAATTCCAGGCACGCTTCGTCGACGGAGAATGCGTGCAGGTCCCCTACCCTCTTGATGGAGGCCAGTGCAACCAGGAGCGCTGTCTTCATTGACAGGAACTTAAGCTCAACTGATTGCAGGGGCTCAAAGGGAGCACTCTTCAGGGCAGTTAGAACCACTGAGAGGTCCCAAGAGGGAACGAGAGGAGGACGAGGAGGATTTAGTCTCCTCGCTCCTCTCAGGAACCTGATGACCAGGTCGTGCTTCCCTACCGACTTACCTTCGACGGGGTCATGATGTGCGGCAATGGCGGCAACATGGACCTTAAGGGTGGAGGGAGACAGCCTTCGCTCCAACCCTTGCTGAAGGAAGGAAAGCACAACGCTGATCGAGCATCTCCGGGGGTCTTCTCGGTGAGAAGAGCACCAGTCGACGAAGAGGTTCCACTTCAACGCATAGACGTGTCTCGTGGACGACGCGCTAGCGGAAGTGATGGTAGCCGCCACCGCTGGTGGAAGGGTACTCAAACCTACCTCGAGCCGTCCAGGAGCCACACGTGGAGGCTCCAGAGATCGGGGCGAGGGTGCCACAGGGTGCCCCGTCCCTGAGAAAGAAGGTCCTTCCTCAGAGGAATGGGCCAGGGAGGTGCTGTCGCGAGGAGTGCAAGTTCGGAGAACCAGGTCCGGCCGGGCCAATACGGCGCGACCAAAATGACCTGCTCCTCGTCCTCCCTGACCTTGCGCAAGGTCTGCGCAAGAAGGCTCACTGGGGGAAACGCATATTTGCGGCCCGGCGGCCAGCTGTGCGCCAGTGCATCCGTGCCGAGCGTGCCCTCGGTCAGGGAAAAATACAGGGCGCAATGGGTCGAGTCGTGAGAGGCAAACAGATCTATCTGTGCGTCCCCGAACTGGTCCCAAATCAGCTGAACCGACTGGGGATGGAGTCGCCATTCTCCAGGGAGGGCTGAAGCCGTGAGAGCTCGTCGGCTGCACAGTTCAGGGCTCCGGGAATGAAAATGGCTCGAAGCGACCTCAGATGCTTCTGACTCCATAGGAGGAGGTGGCGGGCGAGTTGTGACATACGGCGGGAGCGTAGACCACCTTGATGGTTGATGTACGCTACAGTAGCGGTATTGTCTGAGCGGACTAGTACGTGTTGACCCCTGAGCAACGCCCGGAAGCGGTGCAGGGCAAGGCGTACTGCCAACAACTCGAGGCAATTGACATGCCATAGCCGCTGGGGTCCTGTCCAGGAGCCCGCAGCAGCATGTCCATTGCACATGGCGCCCCAGCCCGTGGTGGAGGCATCTGTGGAGACCACAACATGCCGGGAAGCTCGTTCCAGGGGGACACCCGCCCTGAGAAAACTGAGGTTCGACCACGGGGTGAGGAACTGACGGCAGGTCGGAGTAACTGGTACTCGGAGCGTGCCTTGTTGCCATGCCCACCTCGGGACTTGGTCGCGAAGCCAAAGCTGAAGCGGTCTCATATGAAGCAATCCGAGCGGCGTGACCGCGGCTGCAGATGCCATATGCCCCAGGAGCCTCTGAAAATGTTTCAGTGGAACCGCACTCTTGCTCTTGAGATGTCTCAGGCAAGTCAGCAGTGACTGCGCGCGCTCGCTCGTAAGCTGCGCGGACATAGCTACCGAGTCGATGTCCATACCGACAAAAGAGATCCTCTGCACGGGGCAAAGTTTGCTCTTCTCCCAGTTGACCCGAAGGCCCAGACGAGCTAGGTGCCGGAGCACTAGGTCCCTGTGTTCGCAAACCTGATCTCGAGAGTGAGCTAGGATCAGCCAGTCGTCGATATAACTCAGGATGCGAACCCCGTGTTCCCGAAGGGGAACAAGGGCAGCCTTGACGACCTTCGTGAAGGTGCGAGGAGACAGGGCTAGCCCGAAAGGGAGAACCGCGTACTGGTATGCCTGCCCCTCGAAAGCAAACCGTAGGAACGGTCTGTGTCGAGGAAGAATGGAGACATGAAAGTAGGTGTCCTTCAGGTCGATCGCTGCAAACCAATCCTGGGGCCGCACGCATTCGAGAACGCGTTTGGCGGTGAGCATCTTGAATGGCAGCCTGTGAAGGGAGCGGTTCAGCACGCGCAAGTCCAGGATTGGCCGTAACCCACCGGTTTTCTTGGGGACAATGAAGTAGGGGCTGTAGAACCCGGACCTCATCTCGGCTGGAGGGACAGTCTCGATTGCACCCTTCGCCAGCAGGGTGGCAATCTCTGCTCTAATGATGGGGGCATTGCCACCGACCAAAGAGGAGCGGACTCCCCTGAAGCGGGGAGGAGACCGTGCGAACTGAATCGCAAGCCGAGCCTGACGGAGCGCGCGATCCAGCGGGACAGACGGGGAAGCTCTAGCCAGGCTCCCAGGAACTGAACCGGCGGGATCACGCGACGACAGGCGTCCCCCCGGAGGGGCAGCGAAGCGGAGTAACTGGCCCAGACATGGACGGCATAGCGGCCCGGTGTGGGGGCACAGTTAGCAACCGCGCCCTGGCAGAGGGGGCCAGGGGAGGACCAGGCTGGTCGTCCCGCGGGGGCCTGCTCTGCCAGGGGTCTGGCGACAGAGGGGGACGAGGAGAGCACGGCTAGAGGGCGGCGCTCTGTGTCGTCCGAGAACTCTGTGTGCTCAGAGACGGGAGAGTCAGTTCTTTGCGAATAAGGATTCTTCCCCGGCCCTCCACCGGGGAAAGGAGTGGTCCTGCTCCCAACTCCTGGAAAGAACTGAGTCCCATCTCTGAGGAGCCCCTCTCAAGAGCGCCACCTAACCCGGCGCGTAGCGGGGGGCGGGGCTGGAGAGGGCTGTGGCGTCCGGCCGCGGCCTCCAGAGCCGGCCCGGGTGAACGGAAGGGGTGGGAGCCGCGGGGGGGCGCCCTCGGCGGTGGGCAGACCGAGGGACCTGAGCGGACGGCGGGGCCGTCGGGACAGAGTCGACCTCAACCTGCTCCATCCCCGAGGAGCCCGTCTCAGGAGCGCCGCTTAACCCGGCGCGTAGCGGGGGGCGGGGCTGGAGAGGGCTGTGGCGTCCGGCCGCGGCCTCCAGAGCCGGCCCGGGTGAACGGAAGGGGTGGGAGCCGCGGAAGGGCGCCCTTGGCGGTGGGCAGACCGAGGGATCTGAGCGGACGGTGGGGCCGTCGGGACAGAATCAACGTCAGTCTGCTCATGGACGGCTGAGAGCTGTTGGGCCAGCCCTCAACCGCACCGCCGAAGAGGCCGACCTGGGATGTGGGAATGTCGGACAGACGGGTCCGCGCGACATCCAGCACATCAAACAGGTACGGCCACCGAATGGTGAGCATCACCCGACCCAGGGAGCGTACGGCCACTTTCGTCGCTCGGAGAGCAAGGTTAGTGGCGGCGCGCAGCTCAGTGAAGAGCCCTGGGTCAGTCCCGCCCTCGTGCAGGTCCATGAGCATCTGGGTCAGGTAGACCAGCAGAATGACCATGGCACGCAGTGAGGCGGCCGCCAGTCCCGTGGCGCTATAGGATCTCGCCACAAGCGTAGACGAAAAACTACAGGCCACGGACGGGTGCTAAGGATTGCGCCGAGAAGAAGCACTCTGAGGACACATAGCATCGCAACAGAGCGTTCAGCCGGGGGAACCCCAGTGTACCCACGGGCAGCGGCCCCATCGAGGGGAGGAAAGGCGGATGAGATCAGCGAATGGCCCCTGATCTCATCATGCACGTCCGGGAAGAACGGTATTGGGGTTTGCCGTGGACGAGGGTCGGCGGCCTCACCCAAAAACCAATCGTCCCGGGAAAGCATGGCCGTCATCTCCGGATCAGACTCGACGAGTCGTCACTTCCAGGAAAATCAAACCCACCTAGTGAAGCTGCTACAAACATAATATCATCCTCTGTAGCTTCAAATGAAACACACGGGCCACCAGAGGGTAGACCCGTGGGAATCACCTGTTCACTAGCGGGCACCGTCATTGAAGAGGGGGGCTGAGGTCGCGGACACATAGTCGGCGCCTTGTTCCAGACCGAAACCCTCAGGTCACCCTGGCCACCAGCCGAAGATCGGGGGGTGGATGAGGGGACTCTCACTCATGTGAGTTCACCGAGTCTCGACCTTAATGACGTGATGATCATGTTTCCATGGAGAAAACATGAGTCATCCACGAGCGCTGCTCTAGCATGATCAAGCCCAAACATACTAGACAACGCTCGTGCCCATCAGAGTCCGATACCAAGCTGCCGCACCATTCATTTTTTTTTTTTTTTTTTTTTTTGAAATGCACGGGCGAGCCGTCTTTAAAAAGACGTGCCGCGTGCAAGCTCTTTTAGTGAGAGAAAACTCAAGTGTTGAAGCACCCGGGGAGACACGCACCGACTGGCAGACCACTGCAACAGATCAGCAGGAAGCACGCGCTCGCCGTAGATCGCCGTCACACCAACACTCGAGGTACTCGTTTGTAAAGCTGACAATTCAGAGATGGCTTGTGGAGAGAATACACTTGGCTCCGAAGCGAAAACATGAACTGCTGTTGCGGACTTCCTCCTTTTATACCCACGAGCTGGGGCGGAGTTACGTCATGCAAATTCCGCAGACCCATGGCATTTCTTTGCCATAGGCTCGTTTTGTAATACTCGAAGCTGATAGGCTTTCTAAGCGAAACCCCATTCGTCGTCATCCGACGTAACTCGGAGTGACAACGAAAGGGAACTGGGTGTGTCTCTAGAGTCAGACCTTAGTTTCAGCAGTCATGTCATAGCAATAACTAAATCAGCATACTATCACCTGAAAAATATTACAAGAATTAGATGCTTTGTTTCCAGTCAAGACTTAGAGAAACTTGTGCATGCTTTCATCACCAGCAGGGTGGATTATTGTAATGGACTCCTCACTGACCTTCCCAAAAAGACCATAAGACAGTTGCAGCTCATACAGAACGCTGCTGCTAGGATTCTGAGCAGAACCAGAAAATATGAACATATCACACCAGTCCTCAGGTCTTTACACTGGCTGCCAGTTACATATAGGATTGATTTTACAGTATTATTACTGGTATATAAATCCTTCAATGGCCTAGGACCTCAATACATTGCAGATATGCTCACTGAATATAAACCCAACAGATCACTCAGATCACTAGGATCACATCAGCTAGAAATACCAAGGGTTCACTCTAAGCATGGTGAGTCCGCTTTTAGCTACTATGCCAGCCGCAGCTGGAACCAGCTTCCAGAAGAGATCAGATGTGCTCCTACAGTAGTCACATTCAAATCCAGACTCAAAACAGTTCTGTTTAGCTGTGCATTTACTGAATGAGCACTGTGCCACTGTTCGTCCGACTGTTCGTACTGTATTTTATTTTATTTTTATCCTAAACTGTTTTAATTATTCTGATTTCTTTTGATTATTTCTGTATTTTATCTTTTATTCTAAACTGTTTTAATTGTTCTGATTTCTTTTGATTATTTTAATTTCTTCTATGTAAAGCACTTTGCATTACCATTGTGTATGAAATGTGCTATATAAATAAACTTGCCTTGCCTTGCCTTGCCTATATAGCCTGATCGCGTTAGGTATTAATGTGATCTAGACATCTGCCATGTTGACGTTATCATGTGACCTATGACGTTATCACAAACGCAACATTATAAAATTATGAGCGACAGGTTTAATTCATCTATCTCTAAATATCTTGATATTGATGAAACTTGCTCATTTTGTGGTCTTGTTGAAGAATCAAGTGCCCCCTTATTTTGTGATTGTAGTATAACCAATACACTTTGAGTTGATTTAAGTTCTTATATTTTATATATATATAAACTACATTTACATGTGTAGATTGTTGCAGATGTGTTAACTCACATTTTATACTAAATAATTGTTCCTCAATTTATCAACAGTACTAATGGACAAATAGATAACTTATATTTAGTTACTTTATAGATTTGTTTGTTTACCTTACTTACAGCTCATTTATCTAATGTAAACAGTGTTGACAACAGTGAATTCTACGTAATAGCACACATATATCACTTGGATGTCTATTACATGTTGTGACGTGCTCATCTGGAATACTTAGCCAAGACTTTCCAGTCAGATGTAAATAGACACTTAAATTAAGCATCTTATAAGATGTATATGGTAATTGAGGCAAAACCTTAGACTGGTAGTGTACTTTTTTTCTGTAACTGCATGCTTTGGATTCTGTGTTCTCCATTTTCCTCTGTAGTGTTTATTTGAACACTACAGCATTATTTGAATTTTGAGCACAGATAAAATGGTTTTGAGGCAATTGTTTGATTTTACCAGAAGAGTCAGATGTTCTCTGAATGTGGTGCGAAGATTTGGTTTTGTGTTTAAGGTTTTGAAAAAGTGGGGGATGGTTTCGAGAAATGTGTTTTAGCAATTCAGAAAAACTGTATGAAGTGTACTTATAAAATACTTATAAAAATGTATTTCTAAACAGTAGTGTTGTTAACCGCCCCGCAGGTGTGAGGGCCCGCAGGTGTGAGGGCCCGCAGGTGTGAGGGCCCCTGCTGACCAAGCAATTAAATCAGTTGATGACCGCTGTTACAGCAGCACTGTTGACCTAATTTATTAAACATAAACATTGCTTCAGTAACCAAATTTAGAATGCTGCAAACATTGTTCGGTGATCAATGTTTATATGTGAATAAAGGTCTTTGCACACTGAGTCTGAAATTGTCGTATGCATTTTTTTCGTATCCATCATTCTGTGGCTCTGAATTGTCAAACACCTCTCAAAAGGCTTGCTACGGATGTGAAAAACGCAGAAAATCAAACCTAACCCGATCAAATTTTTTTTCATGATGGACGAAAGTTTCGGAGGCAGTGTGTAAACCTGATGTGGGGTGACAACGTGAGGATGTATTTATTTTTTAACGTGCGAAAATTTGGACGAGAATTTCGGAATCAGTGTGCAAGGACCTATAGCCTAAATAAAATCTGAAAGCAATCGTGTCTCTTATTGGATTAAACTGCTCGATTCATGATTCTTAAAGTACGTTTTGAAGAGTCAGAGTTTCAGTGAAGGGACAGAAATCCTCCCAGATTTCATTAAAATAGGCTATCTTCACATTCGTGTCCCGAAGATGCACGAAAGTCATATGGGTTTAAAGTCATTCAAGCTTTAGCGCTGAGCCAGAGACGGATGCGCTCAGTCCTTGTCATATATCATGTAACTGTGCAGTTTTTTTCCAACAACAAAACTGTTTCATTTAAATACACGTAATACTAGCAAAAAATTCATATTTAGTTTGTAAAATACACACTGATGTCTATGGAAGCGGCAGTTAAAACTCTTCTAATTTGACACCATGTTTTATTCACATCAGAAATAAATTGTGTAGTTAACTAAATAGTTTACTTTTAGTTTTACTTTTTATTCTTTTCCCAGTTCACCGGCCACTTACTTTCGAGAGAAGTGGATGAATTTGCTTGTTGTAAATCCGACAACTCTGATTTTCTGCGCTGAAGAGCAAACTATTACATGGCGGCACCGATCACCCGTTATCATCTAACATAGTCATTATAAATCAAAAAATACAATCACAAACATATCAGAATCGGAATATCAGATAGCATATTTCACAAGACAATTGTTCAAGCTAAAACCAAAAGGTTTATTTTCTCATAGACAAAATTAAGGCTCTTGATGAATCCAAAACCAAGAAGGTTTATATCTTAAAGCTTAAGGGAGCAAGTAAGTGTAAACAATTTTTGTTATGCAGTTTAAAGTAAAATAAAATTTTTAAATATTTAATACTTATTCTATTCAATATTACTGTTGTGCAGTTCAGAGTAAAATGTTATGTAATGTTGGTAGTGTTGGGTCCGAGTTCACTTTTGTCGAGTCCGAGTCCTTACCAATCAAGTCCGAGTCCAAATGGGGGCGAGTCTGTCTTGAGTCCGAGTCCTTAACATCCGAGTCCGAGTCGAGTCCACAACGATTTAAATTATTTTGAATTGACCTTTCACAAAGACCCGCCCCTCTTAGTTACTGTTGCTACGTCCGACAAGCCATTTCGCTCTCAATCCAGTCCACACATCACGTTCTCACACAGTGAAAAATATAGCAGAGCAAAGACACTGCGCCAGCAGACAAGACAGAGCAGGTTACTTTGGTATGAAGTAAAGTCTCAACTTTCCAATTTTTTACTTTTTGTGAAATTCAAACAATGAATACCATTTTGTGGCACTTTAATGTGTAGCGCTTCAGTTCAAGCAGCACATGAACTGCTCATCTCTTCTAGTTATAGCACGAAATTAAACATGAAGACATCTGAACTGCAAAAAAGTTGTCAATACACACCATTTTTCAAGTTCAAATCCACTGAATGGTTTGGTTTGTTTGTCAGACAAAAATGGTGGATATCTGCATTATGATTGGTCAGATAGCCTATCATTCAAACTCCGGCGAAAAGTCTCAACACTGAGCTCTTAAATTAATATTTTACCTTTACAAAAGGATTGTAATGTATAGTTGCAGTCATACGTTTACCTATTGTAGATCTTTCAGAATCTGCACGGTAATGCTCAAGAATGCAACACGATGCATTAAGATCTAGGGGTAAACTTCTGAGGAAGATGATGGTACATTTTGGAGGTTCTGCAAGGTGTATTTAAACTTCTGACTAAAGTGTAAATTTAACAAAAATCATAAGATAATTTGACGCGTTCTCATGTTGCTATGGTTACTATGTCAATCTTCGCAATTTCATGACTCACAGGACTATAATTTAGCGGATTCACTCCCACATTTAAATGCAGTTATCACTCCTTACACTTCACAGTGTGAACGTAACAACTGGTCCTCTAGAAGCATGAAAAACAAAACTATTATTTAGATCAATAGCGCTCCCTTTAGGTTCTAACTTACCGTGTTCTTATGGAGTGAAAACATTCTCAAAACCTTCCACAAATGCATGCGAGAAATCCGCATGTGCGCGCAACAATCCACAAATGCATGTTAGAGGTCCACACATGCAAATCAATCCACAAATGCATGCGACAAATCCACACACACACACACCACAATCAACACATGCACTCGAGAGATCCACACACACACAGTGATCCATGAATGCACTCGAGAGATCCACTCACACACAGCGAAAAGACTTTGAAGCATTTCTGTTATCCAAATGGTTTTCTTAATAGGCTATATATTCTGATTTCACGTTGAAGAATAAAAAAGAGGTTTGGTTTTACTCTATATTTGCATTTATGAATATGATATTTAGTGAAAAATTTTTAGACTTCCGTTGTCTCACAAGTCAGAAAAGGAAATGAATCCAGCCCTTTGGAAGATTCAGCGAAGGCCGGTTAGCGCCCTCTGGAGGAAAACACCATATCGCATCCTTGCCGGTCATGTGGACAGATAGGCTTGTGTGCATTTGTGAATCAAGGCCGTGGAACAACAGCCTCAAAAGATTCCACAGATACAAAAGCGCATATTCAGGGAATTCTTAAGGCAGAGCACCAATGCAAAAAACTTGTGATTTGCTGTGCATGAAATTACAAGTACAGATAAAGCATTTGTGGATTGTGAGCAAAGCAATGCGAGTAAGGACAATAATGCATGATTGTCGTGTGTGTGGATTGCTTTGTGTGTGTGGATCTCTCACGTGCATGTGCTGATTGTGGTGTGTGTGTGTGTGTGTGTGGATCTGTCACGTGCATTTTTGGAAGGTTTTGAGACTGTTTTCACTCTATACGTTCTGCACTATCACTAAAAATCTCGTCATAAAACTGAAGTTGTCCGCATCTGCACAGTGTATCTCTTATTTACATCGCGTCTAGACTGTTGTTAATGAGGGGATTTGCGAAAGTATGAAGCTCGTGCTGATTCTGAACATACATTTTGACCGAATTCTCCGCATGGTGACTCTAAAATGCGTTCATGTGCTTGATATATACATGTCTGTGATTGGCTACAATGCTCAATGCTGAAACAACACAATGAAAGTAGTTTCGTTTAGTTTTTGAATAATAATATATTGTGTCCTCCAGCACCCGGACTCGACTGTACTCTGAACATTTTCTGAGTCTAAAATGTCTGAGTGCGTGTCAAGTCCGAGTACAAATTCACTCGAGTGTGTGACAAGTCTGAGTTCATTTAAAGTTGGACTCGAGTCAGAGTTCGAGTCAGAGTACCCGGACTCTAAATGTCGGGGTGTGGGGGGCCAGAGATCCTGGCTTTGCTCGGGGCCCCAAAATGGTAAACGCGCCCCTGCTTATAAAATACTTATAAAAAGTGTACTTATAAAAATTCTTGTGAAAAGTGTACTTATAAAATACTTTTGAAAAGTGTACTTATAAAATACTTATGAAATGTGTACTTATAAAAAAGTGTTGTTATAAAATACTTATAAAAGTGTACTTATAAAATGCTTATAAAAGTGTCCTTAATAATATTTATAAAAAAGTGTATTTATAAAATAATTATAAGTGTACTTATAAAACCACTTTGAATAATGTTATATTTTTCTAATAAGTATTTGTATGAACTAAGTAAATTTGACCTGTAAGTACTTTTTGAATGGACACATGAAATGTTTTTTTTGACTGATGTCTCTGAAAAGTGAAGTTAAAATTGACCTTTAGATAAAAAACACAATAACAACCATTTAAAGGGAGATCTAACAATCTTTATATTCCTTTATTTGCATGTTACATGATTAACAGAATTCATATTCATTACAATCTTTTTTCTTCATGAACCCACTTTCAAATACATCAAATTCAAAGACTTTATTTCCATTTTAAACATTTCATGAAGTACTTTACAGTGCAGAAGGGTTTAAAAAATGACTGCAGAAACTTTAGAGTAAATAAACACAGTAAGAAAATGTTCATTGCTTTTCATGAAGATGTCAGTCAAACTAGTGGGAAATTCTCACTGAAACTCCGGGGTCCCTTAGCAAAAGAGGATAGACAAAAACACACTGTCTGGTTTTCTTGTCATGTTACAGAGCATCAGGAGAAAACACACACAATTATCATGATGAAATTAAAGTCGAAAGTTTTTGTAGCTTGCGTAACTATCAAACACACGCAGAGGCTAACCCTATCCGATACAAAACCAGTCCTGTTCTGGACTTCAGGACGCTTGACTTTGGATCAGATTAAACCCAAATATCCGTGTTCAGGGCACGAGCGCAGAGCTTCTGCGGACTACAGGACACGTGACTAGCCCTTTAAATCCCGTGTTCACACTGACACGGTTCATCCAATCAAGGCATCAGAGCTCACACACTGGAAGCTTATTGGCTGTGAGCTGTCAATCAAAGGGCTGTGGGTTAAGAGCTCACTGCTGTTATTATATATCATTCTTTTTCCTTTATTATATGAATGTGTACATAAAACCTGTTTTATGCTCTTTGAGAAATAAGAAGACGAATGCTTCACGAATTCAACGACAAAGAAAACTAACATGACTGTGGATTTCAGTGTGGTTTGTAAATCATCCCTAAAATGGCTTTAACTGTAATATATAATGGAATCTATAATCGTTTGGCAGTCAGTGGATTCAGCTCATTTCTGTAAAACTACTATTATAATAACTAATGAACATAAATGATCAGTCTCTATAAATAATAAGAATAGTAGTGCAGCCGCTTCAAAGGTAAATCTAATTTTAGAATGAAATATTTAAATATTTGTATTAAAAAGTTTAGTATCTAATTTCAGTTTGTTACAGGAAGCATCAAAGCTTAACTACATATGAAGAAACCTGAACTGAAGATTTATTTCTTTTCAATTTGAGGACATTCGATTCAAAACAATATTTACACACACGTGGAGAAGATTCTATGGGAATGAGCAGCGAATCAAAGCCGAGCATTCATCAGTGTCGTACATTTCAAAAGTTCATACGGTGGAAAGATGAACACCTCACAGACACACGAGGGTGTTCATTCAGGACACACTTTACCATGGTAAAAATCATTCCACAGAATTCTACAGATTTCCCTCCAAAACAAAAACACCATTTATTTTCACTAGAGAAACTTCCGATGGTTTTCCATGAGGACACAGGAACCCTGAAGAAGCAATGCAGATCCGTCTAGGCCTGGTGTGGGCGGGGCTGGGACATGGGAGGAGCTTCGTATGGTGCAAAGTGGGTGGAGCTACACATATGGGCGGGTCTTGGCTCTGTGAGAAGATTCTACGATCAATCACGAGCAACACTGATGTCTCATTCAGCCGGTGATTGTTCTGATCTCAGAGAATCTTCATGAACGAAGAAGATACAGCAGAAAACGTGTCTGTCACAATACAGTTCTTCTGTTATTAACCACATCTAAATGATTCTTTCATTAGTTTACATCAGGCAGATTATGGGAAAACACAATGAAATGAAGTGTTTTCAGCATTACTAGCTGATCGTGTAGTCGCAACTCTGCTCCAGTTTTCTGTGGGGAATCACACACATGCACTCAACCTTTCAGACACACAGTCAGTGAATGACAATATTCAGTTCTTAAAAAGAGCACCTTCTTTCTTTTCTCCATGTCATATTTTTCTCCTGATAATAAGACGGTCGTCCTGCCGGGGTGTAAGGGTGAGCGTGGATGACGGATGGAAACAGCCCGAGACGATCGACCGCTGAACATTAACACCGGAGAAGAGCCGAGAGAACAGACAGGAGGAGGAGCCAGAATGATTGACACATGCAGCCTGAGGCGTTGATGTCCCGCCCCATCCCCGGTTCTGAGAGAAAGAATCAGACACACACACGTGGTGAATGTGGACATCTGCTGGTGGACATGCTGAACTGCATCTGTGTGTGTGTGTGTGTGTGTGAGTGAGAGAGAGAGAGAGAGAATCAGACACACACATGTGGTGATGTGGACACCTGCTGGTGGACATGCTGAACTGCATCAGTGTGTGTGTGTGTGTGTGTGTGTGTGTGTGTGTGTGTGTGTGTGTGTGTGTGTGTGTGTGTGTGAGAGAGAGAGAGAGAATCAGACACACACGTGGTGAATGTGGACATCTGCTGGTGGACATGCTGAACTGCATCAGTGTGTGTGTGTGTGTGTGTGTGTGTGTGTGTGTGTGTGAGGGAGTCTCACTGTAGAGAAACACGCTGGCGTTGTGGATGCCCAGTCTGTTGGTAGCGACACACGTGTAGTTTCCATAATCGTCCTCCGTGACGTTTGCAACCACCAGGAGCGTTCGAGATCCGCTGATCTGAATACTGACGCTCTGAGAGCTGGACAGTCTGAAAAACACACACACACTCTTGCATTATTACTGTCAGACGGATGAACACGAACATAAATGACTCCAGTTCAAATATCAAAATCTAGTCCTGAATGTATTAATTATTAAATTTACTCTATTATTTAATGATTTCTGTAAGGACCTTCATTATATATTATTTTGTGTTCATTCATTTATATTGTTTCTTGTTTGTTGTTTTCTATGAATCTCTTCTCTTATCATTAATGAACACTTTTATTAAAATTATATATTAAAATGTATTTTCATTAATTAAAAAAAGCTGAAAAAACAAAATATAATTATTGGATGAAAAACTTAAAAAAACATACACAAAAATTTGAGCAACCAAATGAAATTAAGTTGAAGTATGAAATTACTCACATAAATTAAATAAGTTCAAAAGTAAATTAAAGCAAAATAAAATTAACTTAAAGCTAAATATAAATATTAAACAAGACAAAAACTAACTAAAGCACAAAAAAATCACTAAACCTTAAACTAAATAAAAAACGAAAAATAGGTTCTTTCCAAATATATATATTTTTTTGTCATTCTCTTTTTAAGACAAAAACACATGCCCATCTAAGTTTTAAAATTTAGCTAGGGCTGATTTAGCTAGCAATTTAGCTACACACTACACTTCCTGCTCAGCTACTGTTCGGACGCTCTCGCTTACTGCTCCGCGCTTTGCTCTATCGCTTTTATATTTTTATATTTTATCTCCTTTTATCACCTAATTTTAACTTCAGCAAATCAGCACAGTGCTCAAACGCTTGGATTACTACAAAAAAAGCAGGATTATTTTATTCGACCAGCCTCCCACTGAAAGCTTACATTCCGGGGAAGAGAAAACACAACTGCCTACATTCATAAGGATAAGAAAATGCCTCCTCTGGAATCTACTTGCTGCTCCAACTGCCACAGACTTTTACAAAGGATTGCAGTTCTTGAAACAAAGTTAATTGCGGGACCACCAAACCAGACGGAACACACAACAGAGCTTCGTCACGGACGCCCTCAGCATACAGCCGGTGAGTCCCATGAATCTAGTGCTCCTCGACAGGCTATACTGAGTGTAGAGAAACAAGCCGATCGACTTACAAATCGATGGCACAAACAGGGAGCGAGACCCAAAGGCACTCAAGACATCAGATTGTCACGAGCATCACATATTGCCGCAGTAGCATCCTCTACCCCAGATACGGCTCTGACAAGGATTGCAAACACTGGTCTCATACCACCGCCTATACATCTTGAGAACAGATTTGAAGTATTAATGAATGAGGAATCCCCAAATTTGATGAATGTGATCGAACACAGACTGAATCAGCCTGTAGCTAACACTAATGCTAACTGGGGCTCAAGGTCGAGCAGACAGCGGCACTCAGCTCAAAGCGCAGCCGGGCCCAGGACTCTGATAGTGGGCGACTCCATAATCAGAAACATCAGTAGCAGGGATACAACCACATGCTGCCTTCCACAAGCAACAACTTCTGATGTAAACAGGGAACTTCAGAACATTCTGATGAAACATAAGACTGCAAATCGACTCATCATTCATGTGGGGAAGAATGATATTCATAAAGAGCAGTCGGAACTCCTTAAGAAGGATTTCAATGAACTTTTTGAAACACTTAAAAGACTGAAAGTTCAAACATTCATCAGTGGACCACTCCCAGCAAGAGGAACAAACAGGTTTTCACGATTGCTTGGGCTTAATACATGGCTGCAAAAAACCTGCAATATAAATGGAGTGAACTTTATTGACAACTTCAATCTTTTCTGGAGTCAGAGGCAACTGTTTCAACAGAATGGCCACCACCCAAACAAACTTGGTTCAAGAGTGCTAAAGGACAATATCTACTTCTCCCTCCGTCATCCTTCTGCAGTGTGTGCCAATCCAATCAACCTGAATGGCACACACACACCTGGATACAGTATGAATGACCACAGGACTTCACTTCAGCACCTGAATGGACATACGGTTGACATATCACACAAGGACAATGATAACACCACTCAGCCACAACAACCTCTGATCACGGACACAATCTCAACTGAGTCCTGCCCACAGAGCTCACCACAGACAGACTGTGACATACTAGCACTGCTCCAAGATTCAGCACCCAAGGACGACTTTCTGGAAAACAGCCAGGGAAACCAGGACAGCATATTACAGTCTCCGATAACACCAGAGCAACATCCCCTCTCACCAGATACGTTATCCATCTCTCCAGCATCCCCACTTCTGTGCTTCTCAGAGAAAATGGAACAACTGGTTTATGCTGGAACTAGACTATCCCACTCTTTTGCAAGCCCCCAGATACCAACCAAAAAACGGCAGGCCCCACAACCACCAAAGCCTGCGGGCCCAGCTCTCCCTCCCCCTCCCCCTGTGAGAGCTCTTCGGCCTCTGCCACAGCGCCAGGGCCCACACCCTCCTCCAGCGGCTCGAGGTGAACCAAAAACAACTGATACCAGCTCTCAGTGATATGTGTTGGGTCCCCGCTATGATAACAATAACTTTGTCAAATGTTTACAGAAAAAGCGGGAACCCAGTGTGCCTGTATCTTTCTCTATTGCTGTTCGATTACATGATAGAAAGTCTAAGGCCTTCAAAAGCCGTACAGCAAACCCATCTAATCTGGTGCCTATTACACGCCAAACTAAGATTGCTGTGGGGACAACAAGTAAAACTGTTAAGTTAGCACTTTTAAACATCCGCTCACTTAAAAATAAATCACTTCTAGTCAACGACTTAATAACCACATACAACCTGGATTTTATGTTTCTAAATGAAACTTGGCTAGAAGAAAGCTGCAGTGCAACAGTCCTCAATGAAACAGCTCCTCCTAACTTTACTTTTATGAGTGTCTGCAGAGCTGTCAGAAGAGGTGGAGGTTTAGCTGCTCTTTTTAAAGATGTCTATCAATGCAAGCAAATATCATTTGGGAATTACCCGTCTTTCGAATATCTGGGTATTGTGTTAAAAGGTGCTCCACGCATTTTACTTATCATTGTTTACAGGCCTCCAAAGTACTCTACAGCCTTTGCTGAGAACTTTACAGAACTGTTATCAACAATTTCCTCAGAGTTTGACTGTTTTACAATTGCTGGAGATTTTAACATTCACATAGATAATGCAGAAACCAATATGGCAAAAGAAATCAAAACGGTTTTAAAAACTTTTGATCTGACTCAGCATGTACATGGACCCACACATAATCGTGGACACACTCTAGATTTACTTATCAGTAAGGGCCTAAACATTTCATCGATTGCTATTAAGGATGTAGCACTGTCTGATCATTTTTGTATTTTCTTTGATATATTGATCTCTCCTGCCATTGAAGCTAGATCTGTGTCTATCAAGAAGAGATGCTTAAATGAGAACACTAGTGTACTATTTATGAAGGCTATATCTTTAACACCAAGCATATCTGCTGACTCTGTTGATTTTCTCCTTGATTCTTTTAACTCAAAAGTTAAGAGTGTAATTGATGATATTGCTCCTGTGAAAGTCAGGAAGAAGAGTGGCAGACAAAAACCACCTTGGAGAAACTCAACATCAGTGCAAAATATGAAAAGAAAATGCAGAAAAGCAGAGCGCATGTGGCGGAAGACAAAACTTGTAGTCCATTATAACATCTACAAAGACAGCATCCATGCTTTCAATGAGGAACTAGGCAAAGCTAGACAGACTTTCTTCTCAAATATTATAAACAGCAATATAAACAACACACGCACTCTTTTTGCTACTGTAGAGAGACTGACAAACCCCCCAAGCCAGATTCCCAGCGAAATGCTCTCAGACAGTAAGTGCAGTGAGTTTGCTTCTTTCTTCTCTGAAAAAATCAATAATATCAGAAAGGTGATCAGATCATCCTTGAGTTGCGCTGGGGTCAGACAGAACAGACAACAGCCTGAGAAAATAGTTACTATGTCTGATTTAGAAGAAATTGATGGCAACATTTTGGAAGAAACCGTACAGCACCTTAAAACATCAACCTGCGCCCTTGACGCACTTCCCACATCTTTTTTCAAAATTGTGTTACACAGCTTAGAAGCAGATCTCCTAGAAGTGGTAAATGCCTCACTTCTCTCTGGTAGTTTTCCAAACTCCCTGAAAACTGCAGTTGTCAAGCCCCTCCTGAAAAAGAGCAATCTGGATAAGACCATATTAAACAACTATAGACCGATCTCAAATCTTCCTTTCATAGGCAAGATCATTGAAAAAGTTGTCTTCAATCAGCTGAACAAATTCTTAAGCTTGAATGGATATTTTGACAATTTTCAATCTGGTTTCCGTCCGCATCACAGCACAGAGACAGCGCTCATAAAGATAATAAACGATATTCGCTTAAACACTGATACAGGCAAATTATCAGTGCTGGTACTACTCGACCTCAGTGCTGCATTTGACACTGTCGATCACGACATACTTCTTGACAGGCTGGAAAACTGGGTCGGGCTTTCTGGGATAGTTCTAAAATGGTTCAGGTCATACTTGGTAGGGAGAGGTTATTATGTGAGTATTGGAGATCATAAGTCTGAGTGGACACCCATGACATGCGGAGTCCCTCAAGGCTCAATTCTTGCGCCACTCCTATTCAACCTGTACATGCTCCCAATGAGCCAAATAATGAGAAAGAACCAAATCGCTTACCACAGCTATGCAGACGACACACAGCTCTACTTAGCCCTATAGCCTAACGATTACAGCCCCATTGACTCCCTTTGCCAATGCATTGATGAAGTAAAAAATTGGATGTGCCAAAACTTTCTTCAGTTAAACAAAGACAAAACTGAAGTCATTGCGTTTGGAAACAAAGATGAAGTTCTCAAGGTTAACGCATACCTTCACTCTAGGGGTCAAACAACTAAAAATCAAGTCAGGAATCTTGGTGTGTCTCTAGAGTCAGACCTTAGTTTCAGTAGTCATGTCAAAGCAATAACTAAATCAGCATACTATCACCTGAAAAATATTGCAAGAATTAGATGCTTTGTTTCCAGTCAAGACTTAGAGAAACTTGTGCATGCTTTCATCACCAGCAGGGTGGATTATTGTAATGGGCTCCTCACTGGCCTTCCCAAAAAGACCATAAGACAGTTGCAGCTCATACAGAACGCTGCTGCTAGGATTCTGAGCAGAACCAGAAAATATGAACATATCACACCAGTCCTTAGGTCTTTACACTGGCTGCCAGTTACATTTAGGATTGATTTTAAAGTATTATTACTGGTATATAAATCACTAAATGGCCTAGGACCTCAATACATTGCAGATATGCTCACTGAATATAAACCCAACAGATCACTCAGATCATTAGGATCACATCAGCTAGAAATACCAAGGGTTCACTCTAAGCATGGCGAGTCTGCTTTTAGCTACTATGCCAGCCGCAGCTGGAACCAGCTTCCAGAAGAGATCAGATGTGCTCCTACAGTAGTCACATTCAAATCCAGACTCAAAACACATCTGTTTAGCTGTGCATTTACTGAATGAGCACTGTACCACTGCTCGTCCGACTGTTTGTATTTTATTTTATCTTTTAATTATTCTGTATTTTATCTTTTATTCTAAACTGTTTTAATTATTCTGATTTCTTTTGATTATTTTAATTTCTTCTATGTAAAGCACTTTGAATTACCATTGTGTATGAAATGTGCTATATAAATAAACTTGCCTTGCCTTGCCTATTGCAGTGAAAGTCCAAAATTTCTGCTCAAAACTATTTTTTATTCATGATTAATATTGCACTGCATATAATGTGTGCTGGTCAACTAGTCTAAAATTAAGAAACCCCTAGAAAACAGTAAAAAAAAAAACAACAACAAATAGATATGTATATTTAAGATTCCAATATCCAAATATGAAACTAAATCACACAGAAAAAAGGACTTTTATTTGTGACGTGCTGTCTTTGCATTTGAACATTTTAAACAGGACACGCATTAGCTGAATAAATGTTAGCCAATACGAACATATTTATAGAAAATAGTTGACAATGAATAGACAGGAGTCCTGTCACATGGCCAATAATAGCAAAACGAATCACTTATTCTAAAAAGAATATCAAGTATAAGTTTAGATGAATCCGTAATATATGGGGCTGTGTTAATAGTAAAACGTCCGTCATTTAACAAACTTTAAAAACACGGATGGATAATAAAAAATGCTTTCTGACATTTTGACAGAAAAAAAACACAACGAAGAACAAAATTTAAACTTAGCCCGTCAATTTTCAATTTACAATTATCTTCTCTCTCTGTGCGCGCGCGTCAGTGTTTGTGAGAGAGAGTTCACGCAGCACTGTTACAACGGTACTTTTTAATCCATAAGTAACTAATGCGCTAGTTTTCATACAAAATATTAAATAATTATGTAACATAATTAGGTACTTTAGTTATTATTAACACAATAACGTAACACATGCAGGCTACATTTCTCAACACTGAGAATGAATAAATAAACGCGCCAGTTTCTCCAGACTCGCGTTTATCAGTAATCCACAAATCACAGAACTTTCATAATCACGAAGCCTTCCTCTTATCTGAGTGACCATGAATGACGGAGTATTTTAAAAATAATCCCTGCGATCACTCCCATGTGATCATCCAATCCAGATGAAGTTAACTAAAAACAATATTTCAACTTTCCACATCCACCCCAGCACGTTCCCCTTCAGGAGTCAGAAGTGTGAGTACTGTACTGTCCTCGCTTATGAACTCAGTCAAGGAAGGCAAGGGAAGGCAGGTTTATTTGTATAGCACATTTCATACACAATGGTAATTCAAAGTGCTTTACATAGAAGAAATTAAAATAATCAAAAGAAATCAGAATAATTAAAACAGTTTAGAATAAAAGGTAAAATACAGAAATAATCAAAAGAAATCAGAATAATTAAAACAGTTTAGAATAAAAGATAAAATACAGAAATAATCAAAAGAAATCAGAATAATTAAAAAGCATAACAGTACAAACAGTCGGACGAACAGTGGTACAGTGCTCATTCAGTAAATGCACAGTTAAACAGATGCGTTTTGAGTCTGGATTTGAATGTGACTACTGTAGGAGCACATCTGATCTCTTCTGGAAGCTGGTTCCAGCTGCGGCTGGCATAGTAGCTAAATGCGGACTCGCCATGCTTAGAGTGAACCCTTGGTATTTCTAGCTGATGTGATCCTAGTGATCTGAGTGATCTGTTGGGTTTATATTCAGTAAGCATATCTGCAATGTATTGAGGTCCTAGGCCATTGAATGATTTATATACCAGTAATAATACCTTAAAATCAATCCTAAATGTAACTGGCAGCCAGTGTAAAGACCTGAGGACTGGTGTGATATGTTCATATTTTCTGGTTCTGCTCAGAATCCTAGCAGGAAGGGGGATCGAGCGAGATTCTTTATTGCTGTCGATTTTCAGTTTCTTTTTAATGATAGGCCTTACGCATCTGTCAATCATCCCCGCTTGCTATTTGGGGAATGAACCCAGCGCTATGATTGGTCGAACTCCGCTTCTTTTGCTGTTGCTTGATTTGAGGACTACGCGTGCACAGAAGCGTTACCAGGTTTTTGCGTAGTTTAGAGTGACAAATCGTACCAACGTACTTTGAGGTCAAAATGCATATCCGCTACGCAAAATGCGTACAGGTTGGCAGGTCTGTATAAATAATACTAAAATAAAAAACGTTACTTCAATGTTAGGGTAACATTAGTTAGGGTTAGGGGAGAGTTAGGGAACAGTTGAATGTTTGAGGAATTTTAGTTAAATGTTTTGGTAACATTGGTTCAATGTTGGTGAATGTTCGAGAGAGACCGAGTGTGTCCGAGAGAGCGCTCGACAGTGTGTGTGAGACCGAGTGTGTCTGAGACAGCACTCGACAGTGTGTGTGAGAGACCGAGTGTGTCCGAGAGAGCGCTCGACAGTGTGTTAGAGACCGAGTTTGTCCGAGAGAGTGCTCGACAGTGTGTGAGAGAGAGACCGAGTGTGTCCGAGAGAGCACTCGACAGTGTGTGAGAGAGAGACCGAGTGTGTCCAAAAGAGAGTGCTGGACAATGTGTTAGAGACCGAGTGTGTCCGAGAGAGCGCTCTACAGTGTGTGAGAGAGAGACCGAGTGTGTCTGAGAGAGCACTCGACAGTGTGTGTGAGAGAGACCGAGTGTGTCCGAGAGAGCTCTCGACAGTGTGTGTGAGAGACAGAGTGTGTCCGAGAGAGCGCTTGACAGTGTGTGTGAGAGACCGAGTGTGTCCGAAAGAAGGCTCGACAGTGTGTGTGAGAGACCGAGTGTGTCCGAGAGAGCGTTCGACAGTGTGTGTGTGAGAGACCGAGTGTGTCTGAGAGAGCGCTCGACAGTGTGTGTGAGACCGAGTGTGTCTGAGAGAGCGCTCGACAGTATGTGTGAGAGACCGAGTGTGTCTGAGAGAGCGCTCGACAGTGTGTGTGAGAGACCGAGTGTGTCCGAGAGAGCGCTCGACAGTGCGTGTGAGAGACCGAGTGTGTCTGAGAGAGCGCTCGACAGTGTGTGTGAGAGACCGAGTGTGTCCGAGAGAGTGCTCGACAGTGTGTGAGAGACCGAGTGTGTCCGAGAGAGTGCTCGACAGTGTGTGAGAGAAACCGAGTGTCTGAGAGAGCGCTCGACAATTTGTGTGTGAGAGACCGTGTGTCTGAGAGAGCGCTCGACAGTGTGTGTGAGAGACCGAGTGTCTGAGAGAGCGCTCGACAGTGTGTGTGAGAGACCGAGTGTGTCTGAGAGAGCGCTCGACAGTGTGTGAGAGAAAGACTGAGTGTGTCCGAGAGAGCACTCGACAGTGTGTGAGAGAGAGACCGAGTGTGTCCGAGAGAGCGCTCGACAGTGTGTGTTAGAGACCGAGTGTGTCCGAGAGAGCGCTCGACAGTGTGTGTTAGAGACCGAGTGTGTCCGAGAGAGCGCTCGACAGTGTGTGTGTGAGAGACCGAGTGTGTCTGAGAGAGCGCTCGACAGTGTGTGTGAGACCGAGTGTGTCCGAGAGAGCGCTCGACAGTGTGTGTGAGAGACCGAGTGTGTCAAAAAGAGCGCTCGACAGTGTGTGTTAGATACCGAGTGTGTCTGAGAGAGTGCTCGACAGTGTGTGTTAGAGACCGAGTGTGTCCGAGAGCGCGCTCGACAGTGTGTGTTAGATACCGAGTGTGTCTGAGAGAGCGCTCGACAGTGTGTGTTAGAGACCGAGTGTGTCCAAGAGAGCGCTCGACAGTGTGTGAGAGACCGAGTGTGTCCGAGAGAGCGCTCGATAGTGTGTGTGAGACCGAGTGTGTCTGAGAGAGCGCTCGACAGTGTGTGTGAGAGACCGAGTGTGTGCGAGAGAGCGCTCGACAGTGTGTGAGAGAAAGACCGAGTGTATCCGAGAGAAAGGCCGAGTGTATCCGAGAGAGCGCTCGACAGTGTGTGAGAGAGACCGAGTGTGTCCGAGAGAGCGCTCGACAGTGTGTGTTAGAGACCGAGTGTGTCTGAGAGAGCGCTCGACAGTGTGTGTGAGACCGAGTGTGTCCGAGAGAGCGCTCGACAGTGTGTGTGAGAGAGACCGAGTGTGTCCGAGAGAGCGCTCGACAGTGTGTGTGAGAGAGACCGAGTGTGTCCGAGAGAGCGCTCGACAGTGTGTGTGAGAGACCGAGTGTGTCTGAGAGAGCGCTCGACAGTGTGTGAGAGACCGAGTGTGTCTCAGAGAGCGCTCGACAGTGTGTTAGAGACCGAATGTGTCTGAGAGAGTGCTCGACAGTGTGTGTGAGACCGAGTGTGTCTGAGAGAGCGCTCGACAGTGTGTGTGAGAGAGACCGTGTGTGTCCGAGAGAGCGCTTGACAGTGTGTGTGAGAGAGACCGAGTGTGTCCGAGAGAGCGCTCAACAGTGTGTGAGAGAGAGACCGAGTGTGTCCGAGAGAGCGCTCGACAGTGTGAGAGAGAGACCAAGTGTGTCAGAGAGAGTGCTCGACAGTGTGTGTTAGAGACCGAGTGTGTCCTAGAGAGCGCTCGACAGTGTGTGTGTGAGAGACCAAGTGTGTCTGAGAGAGCGGTCGACAGTGTGTGTTAGAGACCGAGTGTGTCTGAGAGAGCGGTCGACAGTGTGTGTTAGAGACCGAGTCTGTCCGAGAGAGCGCTCGACAGTGTGTGAGAGAGAGACCGAGTGTGTGTGAGAGAGCGCACGACAGTGTGTGAGAGAGAGACCGAGTGTGTCCGAGAGAGCGCTCGACAGTGTGTGTGAGACTGAGTGTGTCTGAGAGAGCGCTCGACAGTGTGTGTGAGAGACTGAGTGTGTCCGAGAGAGCGCTCGACAGTGTGTGTGAGACCGAGTGTGTCCGAGAGAGCGCTCGACAGTGTGTGTTAGAGACCGAGTGTGTCCGAGAGAGCGCTCAACAGTGTGTGTGTGAAAGGCCGAGTGTGTCTGAGAGAGCGCTCGACAGTGTGTGTTAGTGACCGAGTGTGTCTGAGAGAGTGCTCGACAGTGTGTGAGATAGAGACAGAGTGTGTCCGAGAGAGCGCTCGAGTGTGTCTGAGAGAGCGCTCGACAGTGTGTTAGAGAGCGCTCGACAGTGTGTTAGAGACCGAGTGTGTCCGAGAGAGCGCTCGACAGTGTGTGAGAGAGAGACCGAGTGTGTCCGAGAGAGCGCTCGACAGTGTGTGTTAGAGACCGAGTGTGTCCGAGAGAGCGCTCGACAGTGTGTGTTAGAGACCGAGTGTGTCCGAGAGAGCGCTCGACAGTGTGTGTGTGAGAGACCGAGTGTGTCTGAGAGAGCGCTCGACAGTGTGTGTGAGACCGAGTGTGTCCGAGAGAGCGCTCGACAGTGTGTGTGAGAGACCGAGTGTGTCAAAAAGAGCGCTCGACAGTGTGTGTTAGATACCGAGTGTGTCTGAGAGAGTGCTCGACAGTGTGTGTTAGAGACCGAGTGTGTCCGAGAGCGCGCTCGACAGTGTGTGTTAGATACCGAGTGTGTCTGAGAGAGCGCTCGACAGTGTGTGTTAGAGACCGAGTGTGTCCAAGAGAGCGCTCGACAGTGTGTGAGAGACCGAGTGTGTCCGAGAGAGCGCTCGATAGTGTGTGTGAGACCGAGTGTGTCTGAGAGAGCGCTCGACAGTGTGTGTGAGAGACCGAGTGTGTCCGAGAGAGCGCTCGACAGTGTGTGAGAGAAAGACCGAGTGTATCCGAGAGAAAGGCCGAGTGTATCCGAGAGAGCGCTCGACAGTGTGTGAGAGAGACCGAGTGTGTCCGAGAGAGCGCTCGACAGTGTGTGTTAGAGACCGAGTGTGTCTGAGAGAGCGCTCGACAGTGTGTGTGAGACCGAGTGTGTCCGAGAGAGCGCTCGACAGTGTGTGTGAGAGAGACCGAGTGTGTCCGAGAGAGCGCTCGACAGTGTGTGTGAGAGAGACCGAGTGTGTCCGAGAGAGCGCTCGACAGTGTGTGTGAGAGACCGAGTGTGTCTGAGAGAGCGCTCGACAGTGTGTGAGAGGCCGAGTGTGTCTCAGAGAGCGCTCGACAGTGTGTTAGAGACCGAATGTGTCTGAGAGAGTGCTCGACAGTGTGTGTGAGACCGAGTGTGTCTGAGAGAGCGCTCGACAGTGTGTGTGAGAGAGACCGTGTGTGTCCGAGAGAGCGCTTGACAGTGTGTGTGAGAGAGACCGAGTGTGTCCGAGAGAGCGCTCAACAGTGTGTGAGAGAGAGACCGAGTGTGTCCGAGAGAGCGCTCGACAGTGTGAGAGAGAGACCAAGTGTGTCAGAGAGAGTGCTCGACAGTGTGTGTTAGAGACCGAGTGTGTCCTAGAGAGCGCTCGACAGTGTGTGTGTGAGAGACCAAGTGTGTCTGAGAGAGCGGTCGACAGTGTGTGTTAGAGACCGAGTGTGTCTGAGAGAGCGGTCGACAGTGTGTGTTAGAGACCGAGTCTGTCCGAGAGAGCGCTCGACAGTGTGTGAGAGAGAGACCGAGTGTGTGTGAGAGAGCGCACGACAGTGTGTGAGAGAGAGACCGAGTGTGTCCGAGAGAGCGCTCGACAGTGTGTGTGAGACTGAGTGTGTCTGAGAGAGCGCTCGACAGTGTGTGTGAGAGACTGAGTGTGTCCGAGAGAGCGCTCGACAGTGTGTGTGAGACCGAGTGTGTCCGAGAGAGCGCTCGACAGTGTGTGTTAGAGACCGAGTGTGTCCGAGAGAGCGCTCAACAGTGTGTGTGTGAAAGGCCGAGTGTGTCTGAGAGAGCGCTCGACAGTGTGTGTTAGTGACCGAGTGTGTCTGAGAGAGTGCTCGACAGTGTGTGAGATAGAGACAGAGTGTGTCCGAGAGAGCGCTCGAGTGTGTCTGAGAGAGCGCTCGACAGTGTGTTAGAGAGCGCTCGACAGTGTGTTAGAGACCGAGTGTGTCCGAGAGAGCGCTCGACAGTGTGTGAGAGAGAGACCGAGTGTGTCCGAGAGAGCGCTCGACAGTGTGTGAGAGAGACCGAGTGTGTCCGAGAGCGCGCTCGACAGTGTGTGTTAGAGACCGAGTGTGTCTGAGAGAGCGCTCGACAATGTGTGTTAGACCGAGTGTGTCCTAGAGAGCGCTCGACAGTGTGTGAGAGAGAGACCGTGTGTGTCCGAGAGAGCGCTTGACAGTGTGTGTGAGAGAGACCGAGTGTGTCCGAGAGAGCGCTCAACAGTGTGTGTGTGAGAGACCAAGTGTGTCTGAGAGAGCGGTCGACAGTGTGTGTTAGAGACCGAGTGTGTCTGAGAGAGCGGTCGACAGTGTGTGTTAGAGACCGAGTCTGTCCGAGAGAGCGCTCGACAGTGTGTGAGAGAGAGACCGAGTGTGTGTGAGAGAGCGCACGACAGTGTGTGAGAGAGAGACCGAGTGTGTCCGAGAGAGCGCTCGACAGTGTGTGTGAGACCGAGTGTGTCTGAGAGAGCGCTCGACAGTGTGTGTGAGAGACTGAGTGTGTCCGAGAGAGCGCTCGACAGTGTGTGTGAGACCGAGTGTGTCCGAGAGAGCGCTCGACAGTGTGTGTTAGAGACCGAGTGTGTCCGAGAGAGCGCTCAACAGTGTGTGTGTGAAAGGCCGAGTGTGTCTGAGAGAGCGCTCGACAGTGTGTGTTAGTGACCGAGTGTGTCTGAGAGAGTGCTCGACAGTGTGTGAGATAGAGACAGAGTGTGTCCGAGAGAGCGCTCGAGTGTGTCTGAGAGAGCGCTCGACAGTGTGTGTTAGAGAGCGCTCGACAGTGTGTTAGAGACCGAGTGTGTCCGAGAGAGCACTCGACAGTGTGTGAGAAAGAGACCGAGTGTGTCCGAGAGAGCGCTCGACAGTGTGTGAGAGAGACCGAGTGTGTCCGAGAGCGCGCTCGACAGTGTGTGTTAGAGACCGAGTGTGTCTGAGAGAGCGCTCGACAATGTGTGTTAGACCGAGTGTGTCCTAGAGAGCGCTCGACAGTGTGTGAGAGAGACCGAGTGTGTCCGAGAGAGCGCTCGACAGTGTGTGTGAGAGACCGAGTGTGTCTGAGAGAGCGCTCGACAGTGTGTGTGAGAGACCGAGTGTGTGCGAGAGAGCGCTCGACAGTGTGTGAGAGAAAGACCGAGTGTACCTGAGAGAGCGCTCGACAGTGTGCGAGAGACCGAGTGTGTCTGAGAGAGCGCTCGACAGTGTGTGTGAGACCGAGTGTGTCTGAGAGAGCGCTCGACAGTGTGTGTGAGAGAGACCGAGTGTGTCCGAGAGAGCGCTCGACAGTGTGTGTGAGAGAGACCGAGTGTGTCCGAGAGAGCGCTCAACAGTGTGTGAGAGAGAGACCGAGTGTGTCCGAGAGAGTGCTCGACAGTGTGAGAGAGAGACCAAGTGTGTCAGAGAGAGCGCTCGACAGTGTGTGTTAGAGACCGAGTGTGTCCTAGAGAGCGCTCGACAGTGTGTGTGTGAGAAACCAAGTGTGTCTGAGAGAGCGGTCGACAGTGAGTGTTAGAGACCGAGTCTGTCCGAGAGAGCACTCAACAGTGTGTTAGAGACCGAGTGTGTCCGAGAGAGCGCTCGACAGTGTGAGAGAGAGACCGAGTGTGTCCGAGAGAGCGCTCGACAGTGTGTGAGAGAGACCGAGTGTGTCTGAGAGAGCGCTTGACAGTGTGTGAGAGAGACCGAGTGTGTCTGAGAGAGCGCTCGACAATGTGTGTGAGACCGAGTGTGTCCTAGAGAGCGCTCGACAGTGTGTGAGAGAGACCGAGTGTGTCCGAGAGACACTCGACAGTGTGTGTGAGAGACTGAGTGTGTCCGAGAGAGCGCTCGACAGTGTGTGAGAGAGACCGAGTGTGTCCGAGAGAGCGCTCGACAGTGTGTGAGAGAGAGACCGAGTGTGTCCGAGAGAGCGCTCGACAGTGTGTGAGAGAGACCGAGTGTGTCTGAGAGAGCGCTTGACAGTGTGTGTGAGAGACCGAGTGTGTCTGAGAGAGCGCTCGACAATGTGTGTGAGAGAGAGACCGAGTGTGTCTGAGAGAGCGCTCGACAGTGTGTGAGAGAGAGACCGAGTGTGTCCGAGAGAGCGCTCGACAGTGTGTGAGAGAGAGACCGAGTGTGTCCGAGAGAGCGCTCGACAATGTGTGTGAGAGAGAGACCGAGTGTGTCCGAGAGAGCGCTCGACAGTGTGTGTGAGAGACCGAGTGTGTCCGAGAGAGCGCTCGACAGTGTGTGAGAGAGACCGAGTGTGTCCGAGAGAGCGCTCGACAGTGTGTGAGAGAGAGACCGAGTGTGTCCGAGAGAGCGCTCGACAGTGTGTGAGAGAGACCGAGTGTGTCTGAGAGAGTGCTTGACAGTGTGTGTGAGAGACCGAGTGTGTCTGAGAGAGCGCTCGACAATGTGTGTGAGAGAGAGACCGAGTGTGTCTGAGAGAGTGCTCGACAGTATGTGAGAGAGACCGAGTGTGTCCGAGAGAGCGCTCGACAGTGTGTGTGAGAGACCGAGTGTGTCTGAGAGAGAGCTCGACAATGTGTGTGAGAGAGAGACCGAGTGTGTCCGAGAGAGCGCTCGACAGTGTGTGAGAGAGAGACCGAGTGTGTCCGAGAGAGCGCTCGACATTGTGTGAGAGAGACCGAGTGTGTCTGAGAGAGCGCTTGACAGTGTGTGAGAGAGACCGAGTGTGTCCGAGAGAGCGCTCGACAGTGTGTGAGAGAGACCGAGTGTGTCAGAGAGAGCGCTCGACAGTGTGTGAGAGAGAGACCGAGTGTGTCTGAGAGAGCGCTCGACAATGTGTGTGAGACCGAGTGTGTCCGAGAGAGTGCTCGACAGTGTGTGAGAGAGACTGAGTGTGTCCGAGAGAGCACTCGACAGTGTGTGAGAAAGAGACCGAGTGTGTCTGAGAGAGCGCTCGACAGTGTGTGTGAGAGACCGAGTGTGTCCGAGAGAGCGCTCGACAGTGCGTGTGAGAGACCGAGTGTGTCTGAGAGAGCGCTCGACAGTGTGTGTGAGAGACCGAGTGTGTCCGAGAGAGTGCTCGACAGTGTGTGAGAGACCGAGTGTGTCCGAGAGAGTGCTCGACAGTGTGTGAGAGAAACCGAGTGTCTGAGAGAGCGCTCGACAATTTGTGTGTGAGAGACCGTGTGTCTGAGAGAGCGCTCGACAGTGTGTGTGAGAGACCGAGTGTCTGAGAGAGCGCTCGACAGTGTGTGTGAGAGACCGAGTGTGTCTGAGAGAGCGCTCGACAGTGTGTGAGAGAAAGACTGAGTGTGTCCGAGAGAGCACTCGACAGTGTGTGAGAGAGAGACCGAGTGTGTCCGAGAGAGCGCTCGACAGTGTGTGTTAGAGACCGAGTGTGTCCGAGAGAGCGCTCGACAGTGTGTGTTAGAGACCGAGTGTGTCCGAGAGAGCGCTCGACAGTGTGTGTGTGAGAGACCGAGTGTGTCTGAGAGAGCGCTCGACAGTGTGTGTGAGACCGAGTGTGTCCGAGAGAGCGCTCGACAGTGTGTGTGAGAGACCGAGTGTGTCAAAAAGAGCGCTCGACAGTGTGTGTTAGATACCGAGTGTGTCTGAGAGAGTGCTCGACAGTGTGTGTTAGAGACCGAGTGTGTCCAAGAGAGCGCTCGACAGTGTGTGAGAGACCGAGTGTGTCCGAGAGCGCTCGATAGTGTGTGTGAGACCGAGTGTGTCTGAGAGAGCGCTCGACAGTGTGTGTGAGAGACCGAGTGTGTGCGAGAGAGCGCTCGACAGTGTGTGAGAGAAAGACCGAGTGTATCCGAGAGAAAGGCCGAGTGTATCCGAGAGAGCGCTCGACAGTGTGTGAGAGAGACCGAGTGTGTCCGAGAGAGCGCTCGACATTGTGTGTTAGAGACCGAGTGTGTCTGAGAGAGCGCTCGACAGTGTGTGTGAGACCGAGTGTGTCCGAGAGAGCGCTCGACAGTGTGTGTGAGAGAGACCGAGTGTGTCCGAGAGAGCGCTCGACAGTGTGTGTGAGAGAGACCGAGTGTGTCCGAGAGAGCGCTCGACAGTGTGTGTGAGAGACCGAGTGTGTCTGAGAGAGCGCTCGACAGTGTGTGAGAGACCGAGTGTGTCTCAGAGAGCGCTCGACAGTGTGTTAGAGACCGAATGTGTCTGAGAGAGTGCTCGACAGTGTGTGTGAGACCGAGTGTGTCTGAGAGAGCGCTCGACAGTGTGTGTGAGAGAGACCGTGTGTGTCCGAGAGAGCGCTTGACAGTGTGTGTGAGAGAGACCGAGTGTGTCCGAGAGAGCGCTCAACAGTGTGTGAGAGAGAGACCGAGTGTGTCCGAGAGAGCGCTCGACAGTGTGAGAGAGAGACCAAGTGTGTCAGAGAGAGTGCTCGACAGTGTGTGTTAGAGACCGAGTGTGTCCTAGAGAGCGCTCGACAGTGTGTGTGTGAGAGACCAAGTGTGTCTGAGAGAGCGGTCGACAGTGTGTGTTAGAGACCGAGTGTGTCTGAGAGAGCGGTCGACAGTGTGTGTTAGAGACCGAGTCTGTCCGAGAGAGCGCTCGACAGTGTGTGAGAGAGAGACCGAGTGTGTGTGAGAGAGCGCACGACAGTGTGTGAGAGAGAGACCGAGTGTGTCCGAGAGAGCGCTCGACAGTGTGTGTGAGACTGAGTGTGTCTGAGAGAGCGCTCGACAGTGTGTGTGAGAGACTGAGTGTGTCCGAGAGAGCGCTCGACAGTGTGTGTGAGACCGAGTGTGTCCGAGAGAGCGCTCGACAGTGTGTGTTAGAGACCGAGTGTGTCCGAGAGAGCGCTCAACAGTGTGTGTGTGAAAGGCCGAGTGTGTCTGAGAGAGCGCTCGACAGTGTGTGTTAGTGACCGAGTGTGTCTGAGAGAGTGCTCGACAGTGTGTGAGATAGAGACAGAGTGTGTCCGAGAGAGCGCTCGAGTGTGTCTGAGAGAGCGCTCGACAGTGTGTTAGAGAGCGCTCGACAGTGTGTTAGAGACCGAGTGTGTCCGAGAGAGCGCTCGACAGTGTGTGAGAGAGAGACCGAGTGTGTCCGAGAGAGCGCTCGACAGTGTGTGTTAGAGACCGAGTGTGTCCGAGAGAGCGCTCGACAGTGTGTGTTAGAGACCGAGTGTGTCCAAGAGAGCGCTCGACAGTGTGTGTGTGAGAGACCGAGTGTGTCTGAGAGAGCGCTCGACAGTGTGTGTGAGACCGAGTGTGTCCGAGAGAGCGCTCGACAGTGTGTGTGAGAGACCGAGTGTGTCAAAAAGAGCGCTCGACAGTGTGTGTTAGATACCGAGTGTGTCTGAGAGAGTGCTCGACAGTGTGTGTTAGAGACCGAGTGTGTCCGAGAGCGCGCTCGACAGTGTGTGTTAGATACCGAGTGTGTCTGAGAGAGCGCTCGACAGTGTGTGTTAGAGACCGAGTGTGTCCAAGAGAGCGCTCGACAGTGTGTGAGAGACCGAGTGTGTCCGAGAGAGCGCTCGATAGTGTATGTGAGACCGAGTGTGTCTGAGAGAGCGCTCGACAGTGTGTGTGAGAGACCGAGTGTGTGCGAGAGAGCGCTCGACAGTGTGTGAGAGAAAGACCGAGTGTATCCGAGAGAAAGGCCGAGTGTATCCGAGAGAGCGCTCGACAGTGTGTGAGAGAGACCGAGTGTGTCCGAGAGAGCGCTCGACAGTGTGTGTTAGAGACCGAGTGTGTCTGAGAGAGCGCTCGACAGTGTGTGTGAGACCGAGTGTGTCCGAGAGAGCGCTCGACAGTGTGTGTGAGAGAGACCGAGTGTGTCCGAGAGAGCGCTCGACAGTGTGTGTGAGAGAGACAGAGTGTGTCCGAGAGAGCGCTCGACAGTGTGTGTGAGAGACCGAGTGTGTCTGAGAGAGCGCTCGACAGTGTGTGAGAGACCGAGTGTGTCTCAGAGAGCGCTCGACAGTGTGTTAGAGACCGAATGTGTCTGAGAGAGTGCTCGACAGTGTGTGTGAGACCGAGTGTGTCTGAGAGAGCGCTCGACAGTGTGTGTGAGAGAGACCGTGTGTGTCCGAGAGAGCGCTTGACAGTGTGTGTGAGAGAGACCGAGTGTGTCCGAGAGAGCGCTCAACAGTGTGTGAGAGAGAGACCGAGTGTGTCCGAGAGAGCGCTCGACAGTGTGAGAGAGAGACCAAGTGTGTCAGAGAGAGTGCTCGACAGTGTGTGTTAGAGACCGAGTGTGTCCTAGAGAGCGCTCGACAGTGTGTGTGTGAGAGACCAAGTGTGTCTGAGAGAGCGGTCGACAGTGTGTGTTAGAGACCGAGTGTGTCTGAGAGAGCGGTCGACAGTGTGTGTTAGAGACCGAGTCTGTCCGAGAGAGCGCTCGACAGTGTGTGAGAGAGAGACCGAGTGTGTGTGAGAGAGCGCACGACAGTGTGTGAGAGAGAGACCGAGTGTGTCCGAGAGAGCGCTCGACAGTGTGTGTGAGACTGAGTGTGTCTGAGAGAGCGCTCGACAGTGTGTGTGAGAGACTGAGTGTGTCCGAGAGAGCGCTCGACAGTGTGTGTGAGACCGAGTGTGTCCGAGAGAGCGCTCGACAGTGTGTGTTAGAGACCGAGTGTGTCCGAGAGAGCGCTCAACAGTGTGTGTGTGAAAGGCCGAGTGTGTCTGAGAGAGCGCTCGACAGTGTGTGTTAGTGACCGAGTGTGTCTGAGAGAGTGCTCGACAGTGTGTGAGATAGAGACAGAGTGTGTCCGAGAGAGCGCTCGAGTGTGTCTGAGAGAGCGCTCGACAGTGTGTTAGAGAGCGCTCGACAGTGTGTTAGAGACCGAGTGTGTCCGAGAGAGCGCTCGACAGTGTGTGAGAGAGAGACCGAGTGTGTCCGAGAGAGCGCTTGACAGTGTGTGAGAGAGACCGAGTGTGTCCGAGAGCGCGCTCGACAGTGTGTGTTAGAGACCGAGTGTGTCTGAGAGAGCGCTCGACAATGTGTGTTAGACCGAGTGTGTCCTAGAGAGCGCTCGACAGTGTGTGAGAGAGAGACCGTGTGTGTCCGAGAGAGCGCTTGACAGTGTGTGTGAGAGAGACCGAGTGTGTCCGAGAGAGCGCTCAACAGTGTGTGTGTGAGAGACCAAGTGTGTCTGAGAGAGCGGTCGACAGTGTGTGTTAGAGACCGAGTGTGTCTGAGAGAGCGGTCGACAGTGTGTGTTAGAGACCGAGTCTGTCCGAGAGAGCGCTCGACAGTGTGTGAGAGAGAGACCGAGTGTGTGTGAGAGAGCGCACGACAGTGTGTGAGAGAGAGACCGAGTGTGTCCGAGAGAGCGCTCGACAGTGTGTGTGAGACCGAGTGTGTCTGAGAGAGCGCTCGACAGTGTGTGTGAGAGACTGAGTGTGTCCGAGAGAGCGCTCGACAGTGTGTGTGAGACCGAGTGTGTCCGAGAGAGCGCTCGACAGTGTGTGTTAGAGACCGAGTGTGTCCGAGAGAGCGCTCAACAGTGTGTGTGTGAAAGGCCGAGTGTGTCTGAGAGAGCGCTCGACAGTGTGTGTTAGTGACCGAGTGTGTCTGAGAGAGTGCTCGACAGTGTGTGAGATAGAGACAGAGTGTGTCCGAGAGAGCGCTCGAGTGTGTCTGAGAGAGCGCTCGACAGTGTGTGTTAGAGAGCGCTCGACAGTGTGTTAGAGACCGAGTGTGTCCGAGAGAGCACTCGACAGTGTGTGAGAAAGAGACCGAGTGTGTCCGAGAGAGCGCTCGACAGTGTGTGAGAGAGACCGAGTGTGTCCGAGAGCGCGCTCGACAGTGTGTGTTAGAGACCGAGTGTGTCTGAGAGAGCGCTCGACAATGTGTGTTAGACCGAGTGTGTCCTAGAGAGCGCTCGACAGTGTGTGAGAGAGACCGAGTGTGTCCGAGAGAGCGCTCGACAGTGTGTGTGAGAGACCGAGTGTGTCTGAGAGAGCGCTCGACAGTGTGTGTGAGAGACCGAGTGTGTGCGAGAGAGCGCTCGACAGTGTGTGAGAGAAAGACCGAGTGTACCTGAGAGAGCGCTCGACAGTGTGCGAGAGACCGAGTGTGTCTGAGAGAGCGCTCGACAGTGTGTGTGAGACCGAGTGTGTCTGAGAGAGCGCTCGACAGTGTGTGTGAGAGAGACCGAGTGTGTCCGAGAGAGCGCTCGACAGTGTGTGTGAGAGAGACCGAGTGTGTCCGAGAGAGCGCTCAACAGTGTGTGAGAGAGAGACCGAGTGTGTCCGAGAGAGTGCTCGACAGTGTGAGAGAGAGACCAAGTGTGTCAGAGAGAGCGCTCGACAGTGTGTGTTAGAGACCGAGTGTGTCCTAGAGAGCGCTCGACAGTGTGTGTGTGAGAAACCAAGTGTGTCTGAGAGAGCGGTCGACAGTGAGTGTTAGAGACCGAGTCTGTCCGAGAGAGCGCTCGACAGTGTGTTAGAGACCGAGTGTGTCCGAGAGAGCGCTCGACAGTGTGAGAGAGAGACCGAGTGTGTCCGAGAGAGCGCTCGACAGTGTGTGAGAGAGACCGAGTGTGTCTGAGAGAGCGCTTGACAGTGTGTGAGAGAGACCGAGTGTGTCTGAGAGAGCGCTCGACAATGTGTGTGAGACCGAGTGTGTCCTAGAGAGCGCTCGACAGTGTGTGAGAGAGACCGAGTGTGTCCGAGAGACACTCGACAGTGTGTGTGAGAGACTGAGTGTGTCCGAGAGAGCGCTCGACAGTGTGTGAGAGAGACCGAGTGTGTCCGAGAGAGCGCTCGACAGTGTGTGAGAGAGAGACCGAGTGTGTCCGAGAGAGCGCTCGACAGTGTGTGAGAGAGACCGAGTGTGTCTGAGAGAGCGCTTGACAGTGTGTGTGAGAGACCGAGTGTGTCTGAGAGAGCGCTCGACAATGTGTGTGAGAGAGAGACCGAGTGTGTCTGAGAGAGCGCTCGACAGTGTGTGAGAGAGACCGAGTGTGTCCGAGAGAGCGCTCGACAGTGTGTGAGAGAGACCGAGTGTGTCCGAGAGAGCGCTCGACAGTGTGTGAGAGAGAGACCGAGTGTGTCCGAGAGAGCGCTCGACAATGTGTGTGAGAGAGAGACCGAGTGTGTCCGAGAGAGCGCTCGACAGTGTGTGTGAGAGACCGAGTGTGTCCGAGAGAGCGCTCGACAGTGTGTGAGAGAGACCGAGTGTGTCCGAGAGAGCGCTCGACAGTGTGTGAGAGAGAGACCGAGTGTGTCCGAGAGAGCGCTCGACAGTGTGTGAGAGAGACCGAGTGTGTCTGAGAGAGTGCTTGACAGTGTGTGTGAGAGACCGAGTGTGTCTGAGAGAGCGCTCGACAATGTGTGTGAGAGAGAGACCGAGTGTGTCTGAGAGAGTGCTCGACAGTATGTGAGAGAGACCGAGTGTGTCCGAGAGAGCGCTCGACAGTGTGTGTGAGAGACCGAGTGTGTCTGAGAGAGAGCTCGACAATGTGTGTGAGAGAGAGACCGAGTGTGTCCGAGAGAGCGCTCGACAGTGTGTGAGAGAGAGACCGAGTGTGTCCGAGAGAGCGCTCGACATTGTGTGAGAGAGACCGAGTGTGTCTGAGAGAGCGCTTGACAGTGTGTGAGAGAGACCGAGTGTGTCCGAGAGAGCGCTCGACAGTGTGTGAGAGAGACCGAGTGTGTCAGAGAGAGCGCTCGACAGTGTGTGAGAGAGAGACCGAGTGTGTCTGAGAGAGCGCTCGACAATGTGTGTGAGACCGAGTGTGTCCGAGAGAGTGCTCGACAGTGTGTGAGAGAGACTGAGTGTGTCCGAGAGAGCGCTCGACAGTGTGTGTGAGAGACCGAGTGTGTCCAAGAGAGCGCTCGACAGTGTGTGAGAGAGACCGAGTGTGTCCGAGAGAGCGCTCGACAGTGTGAGAGAGAGACCGAGTGTGTCCGAGAGAGCGCTCGACAGTGTGTGAGAGAGACCCAGTGTGTCCGAGAGAGCGCTCGACAGTGTGTGAGAGAGACCGAGTGTGTCATAAAATTTATAACATGGTTATAAAAAAAACCCTAAAAATAACCTGCAGGGAACGTTCCCAGAAAACATCTTTGTTTGACCGGCTGTGAACACATGCGGTAAACACGCCTAGAATTTGGCTTAAATAACCTCTGATCAGAGCCGGATTATCCAAAAGGGCACTTGGGCCAGTGCCCAGGGGCACCAACCATTCACAACCACTAGGGGGGCACCACATGGCACAAGCTTTAAAATATTTTTCGTAAATTGTTATATTATTAACTTGAAAATCTTGAAAGACCATACATAACTCGTTTATGAACACTAATTTAACAATAATAATAATAATAAATTATAAATAAATAAAGATTACATGACCACTATCACTTCCCCCTCCCCAATCTGTCAGAGTTGAGTTTGTCCACAACAAGTACGCGCAAATGTGTCATTTTTTTAATGGCTACAGAAAATGAATCTAAATCCAAAATGGACAGACGTTAATTGAGTGGTTTTGCAAAAAGAAAGTTAAAGAAAGAAAAAGGACGCTAGACGTTTAGCTACAATTCAAAATGTTCCAGGGATCGAAAGTTTTTTGTGAGAACATCACTAGTTTTTTGTGAGAACATCACGGGAATTGCGATCACTAGCAGCGCTGAGTCTGATGAAGCCGGAGCTAACTGTGGAGACGGTAACAAAGAAATGGACTTTGGGGATGTAGTTGACACCTTTGCTTGCGCAAAATCAAGGAAGAAGCAGGTCTGCTAAACTTCATACATGAAAACGTTTTACCAGATTTAGTGCTACAGTTATTGTCTCTTATTTGTTCCCCACTAAATAATGTTTTTTTCACTAAATGTTCAGATTTTATACAATTATTGTGCACTTGTGATTTTTCTAAATTTTACTGCTGAGTTACCCACCAATCTAGTTTACAATAGAAGTTTTGTCATAGATTATGATCAAATTTTAGGGGCTAAGCACCGAAGGTGCTGAGGCACTTATTGTATCTGTTCTGGTTCTTATTATTATTAGGGGCCAAGCACCGAAGGTGCGGAGGCACCTATTGTATCTGTTCCGGTTCTTATTATTAGGGGCCAAGCACCGAAGGTGCGGAGGCACCTATTGTATCTGTTCCGGTTCTTATTATTAGGGGCCAAGCACTGAAGGTGCGGAGGCACCTATTGTATCTGTTCCGGTTCTTATTAGGGGCCAAGCACCGAAGGTGCTGAGGCACCTATTGTATCTGTTCCGGTTCTTATTATTAGGGGCCAAGCACCGAAGGTGCGGAGGCACCTATTGTATCTGTTCCGGTTCTTATTAGGGGCCAAGCACCGAAGGTGCGGAGGCACCTATTGTATCTGTTCCGGTTCTTATTATTAGGGGCCAAGCACCGAAGGTGCGGAGGCACCTATTGTATCTGTTCCGGTTCTTATTAGGGGCCAAGCACCGAAGGTGCTGAGGCACCTATTGTATCTGTTCCAGTTCTTATTATTAGGGGCCAAGCACCGAAGGTGCGGAGGCACCTATTGTATCTGTTCCGGTTCTTATTAGGGGCCAAGCACCGAAGGTGCTGAGGCACCTATTGTATCTGTACCGGTTCTTATTAGGGGCCAAGCACCGAAGGTGCTGAGGCACCTATTGTATCTGTTCCGGTTCTTATTATTATTAGGGGCCAAGCACCGAAGGTGCGGAGGCACCTATTGTATCTGTTCCGGTTCTTATTATTATTATTAGGGGCCAAGCACCGAAGGTGCGGAGGCACCTATTGTATCTGTTCCGGTTCTTCTTCTTCTTATTATTATTCTTCTGCTTCCGACTGGGCGTCTATGGCAGCCCATTGAACCGTTTGCGGGAAAGTTGTTTTGGTTTGAAATTCTGATAGAGGACAGTCCCAACATTAAATACACCAATTTTGGTGTTTCTAAGTCATTCCCTCTAGCGCCACCACCTGTCCAAAATTTCACTATTATTTTGCTAATAACTTCTGAACCGTAAGACCAATCAACAAAATTCTTTTTTCCTCTGATTCCTGAGTTCAGGACGATTCGATTGCACCCCATGACGTCATTTTCCGTCATAAAAATATGGCAGCCATCTTGAATTTTCTCAAAAAGCTACTTTTTCAAACTCGTCCCAGACGGTTTGCCCGATTTGCACGAAAATTGAACCAGATCATCTTCAGGCAGTGCTGACAAAACGTTATTAAAATCAAATTGATTCGTCAAATCGTTTTTGAAAAACGCTCGAACTAATTTTACATAGCGCTTGCAAAAACAGTCGTAAGGCTGTATCTTCGCAACGCTTTAGCGTATTAAGACCAAACTTGGTCCATGTCATCACAAGCATGACCTGAGGCTACGTGCTGCGTTTCGGCGCAGCGCCACCTACTGGTCCGGAGATACAGAAAATGGCTATTTTTGCTTATAACTTCTGAACAGTTTGTCCAAAAATCATAAAATTGGTCTTGTTAGATTCAGGGCGTCATGCCGAGTCAACTGATATCCAATTTTCCCATATTGGCCATTTTGTCTGTCGGCCATTTTGATTTATGTGCTAAAATGCTGTATTTTCTGAACGCATGAACGAATTGTTACGAAACTCGGTATGGGTCATCGGTACGATGCCCTGAAGGAGCCTGAGAAGTTTCGAAACAGCGCCACCTAGTGGTTATTTTTTGTTTTCAAATGCTTATAACTCTGGGTGTGGTCGACTTATTTTCACCTGAGTCATCTTTTTGAGTTCCTGAATCGTAGCCAAGTCCAACGATACCAAACATGCTGGGTTTCGTCTTACGGTTTGTGTAGCGTTGTGATTTAGCACGAAAAAAACATTTGGCTATATCTTCGAAACCGCTTGTCTGCTCGAGACGAAACCACCGTCAGAAGTTCGGAACCATTGCTTGTTAGCTACATGCCAATGCCAAAATACGAAAATATTGATAGTAAGGGTAGTAAAATTCAAACAAAGTCATGTGTCAGTCATTTTTTACGTGTTTTTTCATATAAATGTCTATAACTCTGAAGCGAATTGAGATATTTTCACCAAAATTGACACACATATGTATGGGCTCACTCTGAGGACACATAAAAAAAATTGTGGGACTGAGCCTCTTGGTGGCGCTATAATAGAACAAAACATGAAATTCCCATTGACTTCAATACAGTTTTGTGAAATAAAATGCTATACTAAACAAATGCATTGCTGTAACATTATGAAACTCAGAATTTGCCAACAACACCATCCTCTGAAGGTACTCAAAAGATTTCGAGATAGCGCCACCTGTTGGTCAAAAGTTATAATTAAGTTTCCAAAAATGCTAATATCTTTTGAATAAATCTGCCTGTTGAAATGCCACTGGTCTTAATAGATTCCTTGGGTCAAGCTGAGAACATTGATACCAGGTTTTCCTTTTTTGGCCGAACTTCCTGTCCGCCATCTTGATTTTCAGTCAAAACCTACTTTTTCGAACTCCTCCTACACCGTTTGTTCGATTTTCACCAAAATCGAATCGTATCATCTCCAGACCGTGCCGACCAAAAGTTATAGATTTCGTGTCGATAGATGAAACCGTTTTCGTATAGCGCAGCAGCAAAGTTGAGGCATGATGCTAAAAGCACTATTCAGGCTTTATCTCTGCAATGCATTGACATATTGACACCAAACTTTATATGTGTCATTGTCACTTCACTCTGACCACATCACATAAGTTTTGTAACTGCGCCACCTATTGGTCAAAAGTGATAATCCATTAAATCATATTTTTATTTACAGTTTCTATGATTTTTCAGCCATTTCACCTACAATTGTCTTTAAATGTCTTTAATTGCTCATTGTTGCAGTTGGTCTGACACTTTCAGCAATGTTGGCATGTCTTGTCGTCTGATTGTGCTTGGCCCTGGTAATTGCTGCTTGCAGCTATATTTAGGTGTTCAAGCACGAAGTGCTGAAAACCTATTGTATTTGTAAGGATTTTTATTAGGTGTTCAAGCACTTTAGTGCTGAAAACCTTTTGTATTTGCTATTTGAAAAAAAAATTGCCCTAAAACGCATCGTGCAGCCCAAACCGTAAGGCCTAGAGACTTGAAACTCGGCCAGATGGTAGGCCACACTTTTGGGGAGAACCTATCAGAGTATGACCCCGATTGGCCCATAGGTGGCGCTACAGCAACCAAAAGTACTAAATTACCCATAACTCCTCGACCGTTTGACCTAGAATCAAGATTTTTACATTACTGTGATCCCTGGCTCAAGACGGACAAGATGTATATCTGATTCTCGATTTGAGCAAAAAAAACATTTGTTATGGCCAGTTTTGTCCAAAACCTACTTTTGCGAACTAGTCCCTGGTTTTTCGCCCGATCGGAACCAAACCAGTCTAGGCCTATTCTCTGGACTCTCTAGATCAATAATTATCGAAAAAAATTTGAAATTTTGCATTTGGTTGGCTGTAACAGGGTCATTTAGAAAAGGGGCGGGGCAAAATACAGTCAAAAGCCTATAAATCCTAAACGAAAAGTCAAAACTTCACAAAAATTGATGAGCATATGTGTCATAACATGGTGAAGAAGCATGCAAAGTTTCATGGATATCGGACCATAGGTGGCACTATAACTGTCAAAAAGGTCTCATTCTTATTAGGTGTTCAAGCACTTTAGTGCTGAAAACCTATTGTATTTGCTATTTGAAAAAAAAAAATTACCCTAAAACGCATCGTGCAGCCCAAACCGTAAGGCCTAGAGACTTGAAACTCGGCCAGATGGTAGGCCACACTTTTGGGGAGAACCTATCAGAGTATGACCCCCATAGGTGGCGCTACAGCAACCAAAAGTACTAAATTACCCATAACTCCTCGACCGTTTGACCTAGAATCAAGATTTTTACATTACTGTGATCCCTGGCTCAAGACGGACAATATGTATATCTGATTCTCGATTTGAGCAAAAAAAACATTTGTTATGGCCAGTTTTGTCCAAAACCTACTTTTGCAAACTAGTCCCTGGTTTTTCGCCCGATCGGAACCAAACCAGTCTAGGCCTATTCTCTGGACTCTCTAGATCAATAATTATCGAAAAAAATTTGAAATTTTGCATTTGGTTGGCTGTAACAGGGTCATTTAGAAAAGGGGCGGGGCAAAATACAGTCAAAAGCCTATAAATCCTAAACGAAAAGTCAAAACTTCACAAAAATTGATGAGCATATGTGTCATAACATGGTGAAGAAGCATGCAAAGTTTCATGGAGATCGGACCATAGGTGGAGCTATAACTGTTAAAAGCTTCAAAACCATGTATTTTCTATGGTAAATTGCCTGTATTAGCTGTAAATGGTCTTTTCCATCTACGATCATATAATGTTCATATCATAATGTTCAAAACCATCATAAATCATTCTAGAATGTGGTATATCATGGTAAATCATCCTATAACATGGTAAATCATGCTAGAATCATATTTAATCATACTACAATGTGTTAAATTGTGGTAAACCATGCTAGAGCAGGGTAAATCATGGTGAATCATACTAGAACTTGGTATATCATGGTAAACTATGGTAAATCATGCTAGATTCATGGTAAATCATACTGGAACATGGTAAATCATGAAAAATCACACTAAAATTTGGTATATCATGGTAAATCATGCTAAAACCAGGTCTATTCCATCTATGATGTCAGTGGTTAAATGCTTGCTACATAAAACTTCATGTCTTTTGATGCTTTTGAGCTTAACTGCCTTAACTGCTTGAACACCGCTAAATGCTGCTTGCAGCTTTAATTAGGTGTTCAAGCACGAAGTGCTGAAAACCTATTGTATTTGTAAGGATTTTTATTATTATTATTAGGTGTTCAAGCACGAAGTGCTGAAAACCTATTGTATTTGTAAGGATTTTTATTATTATTATTATTATTATTATTATTATTTTTCTTCCGCCGTAAAACGCATCGTGCAGCCCAAACCGTAAGTGCTGGAGCCTTGAAACTTTGTCAGATGGTAGTACAAAAATCGAGGAGAGGTTATCAAATTATGAGCCCGATTGGCCCATAGGTGGCGCTATAGCAACCAATTGCGCGAAACTGCTCATAACTCCGAAAAAAACGTATATCTCCGATTTAATTTCCGCCAATATAGATTTTCCGCCATTTTGAATTTTGTCAAAAAACTACTTTTGCGAACTAGTCCCTGGTTTTTTGCCCGATCGGAACCAAACCAGTGCATAAATTTTCTCTGGAGTCTGAATATCAATAATTATCGAAAACAAGTTGAAATTTCGATTTCCGGTCGCTAGGGGACGCAAAATGAACGTTGTGGGAGGAGCCTATTTTACTAAAATGGCTATAACTCAAGAAGTCAATGAGATATCTTCACCAAACTTGACACACATGTGTATGAGGACATTCTGGGGTCACAGTAAAAAAACCGCGTCGATCTAACACTAGGTGGCGCTATAAGATTAAAAAAACATAAAAGGGGGTGTGGCCACCTGACCGTTAGTCCGATTGACTTGAAAATTGGTATGCAGTGTCTTGGTGCAAGGTGCCATGTATGTGTAAAAGGATATTGGCATATCTCAAAAAACATGGCTGCCATCGGCCAATGAAGTTTGAGCACCTTTTAAACAAGGTTAACGGAGGCCGATCAGAACGAAACTCAATGGGCATGTTCAACTCATGGCCCAAGAGGTCTGTAAGAGTTTAGAAAGAAATCGGCCACTAGTTGGCGCTAACGAGTTTTACGGCTCTGTAATCACGTGGTGTTGCACACATCCCCTCAATATGCATATCATGTGATAGATCTCCTCATGCTGAACAACTTTGCCTCTAGAACCATTGCTGTCAATCAAACCGTTCATTAAATATTCACGAATATGTTAAAAACCTACTTTTGCGAACTAGTCCCTGGTTTTTCGCCCGATCGGAACCAGACCAGTCTAGGACAATTCTCTGGACTCTCTAGATCAATAATCGAAAAAAAGTTGAACTTTGCCCTTTGGTCTGCTATAACAGGATCATTTATAAAAAGGGGCGTGTCAAAACACACTCAAAAGCCTATAAATCATAAATAAAAACTCGGAACTTCACAAAAATTGGTGAGCATATGTGACATAACATCATTAACAAGCATGCAAAGTTTCATGGAGATCGGACAATAGGTGGCGCTATAACTGTTAAAAATCTTAAAAACCATGTATTCCCTATGGTAAATTGCCAGTATTGACTGTAAATGGTTTGTTCCATCTAAGATCATATAATTTTCATATAATAACGTTCAAAACCAGTGCAGTACAATTCTCTGGACTCTCTAGAGCAATAATTATCAGAAAAGGTTGAACTTCTGCATTTTGATGGCTATAATAGGGTCACTTCAATGTGTAGCCTTGACCGAGTGTGCTCGAAAGCCTATATCTCTTCGATGAATGCTCAGATCTTATTAAAAACAAGTCTGAACATGTGGGCCATGACTCCAAATAATCATGAAAATTTTCGGACAGATTGGACAAAATAGGCCTGTATAACAGTTAA
>JAPDVR010000009.1:52469866-52512366 GCA_026230005.1 Gila orcuttii | reverse complement strand
CATTGGCGTATCTCAAAAAGTTTGAGCACCTGTGAGACGAGGTTAACGGAGGCCGATCGGAACGAAACTCGATGGGCATGTTCGACTCATGGCCCAAGAGGTCTGTAAGAGTTTTGAAAGAAATCGGCCACTAGTTGGCGCTAGCGAGTTTTACGGCTCTGTAATCACGTGGTGTGGCACACATCCCCACAAAATGCATATCATTTGATAGATCTCCTCATGCTGAACAACTTTGCCTCTAGAACCATTGCTGTCAATCAAATCGTTCATTAAATATTCACAAATATGTTTAAAACCTACTTTTGCGAACTAGTCCTAGGATTTTCGCCCGATCGGAACCAGACCAGTCTAGGACAATTCTATGGACTCTCTAGATCAATAATTATCAAAAAAAAGTTGAACTTTGCCCTTTGGTTCACTATAACAGGGTCATTTAGAAAATGGGCATGGCAAAATTCACTCAAAAGCCTATAAATCATAAATAAAAACTCAGAACTTCACAAAAATTGGTGAGCACATGTGACATAACGTCATTAACAAGCATGCAAAATTTTATGGAGATCGGACAATAGGTGGCGCTATAACTGTTAAAAAGCTTTAAAACCATATATTTCCTATGGTAAATTGCCTGTATTGGCTGTAAATGGTCTTTTCCATCTATTATGTCAGTGGTTAAATTAATGCTAAATAAAACTTAATGTCTTTTGATGCTTTTGTGCTTAACGGCCTTAAAGGCCTTAACTGCTTGAACACCGCTAAATGCTGCTTGCAGCTTTAATTATTATTATTATTATTTTCCCCTAAAACGCATCGTGCAGCCCAAACCGTAAGTGCTAGAGACTTGATATTTGGGATTAAGGTAGCACAGAAATCGAGGAGAGGTTGAGAGACTATGAGCCCGATTGGCCCATAGGTGGCGCTATAGCAATCAATTGCGCGAAACTGGTCATAACTCCTAGACCGTAAGTCGTAGAGTCAAGTGTCTTATATCACTGGAAAGCTGAACTCATGACTTAAAAAACGTATATCTCCGATTTCATTTCCGGTATGCAAATTTTTCCGCCATTTTGAATTTTGTCAAAAAACTACTTTTGCGAACTAGTCCCTGGTTTTTTGCCCGATCGGAACCAAACCAGTGCATAAATGTTCTCTGGAGTCTGAATATCAATAATTATCGAAAAAAAGTTGAAATTTCGATTTCCGGTTGCTAGGGGGCGCAAAATGAACGTTGTGGGAGGAGCCTATTTTACTAAAATGGCTATAACTCAAGAAGTAATATGTATGAGGACATTCTGGGGTCACAGTAAAAAAACCGCGTCGATCTAACACTAGGTGGCGCTATAAGATTAAAAAAACATAAAAGGGGGTGTGGCCACCTGACCGTTAGTCCGATTGACTTGAAAATTGGTATGCAGTGTCTTGGTCCAAGGTGCCATGTATGTGTAAAAGGATATTGGCATATCTCAAAAAACATGGCTGCCATCGGCCAATGAAGTTTGAGCACCTTTTAAACAAGGTTAACGGAGGCCGATCAGAACGAAACTCAATGGGCATGTTCAACTCATGGCCCAAGAAGTCTGTAAGAGTTTTGAAAGAAATCGGCCACTAGTTGGCGCTAACGAGTTTTACGGCTCTGTAATCACGTGGTGTTGCACACATCCCCTCAATATGCATATCAGTCGATAGATCTCCTCATGTTGAACAACTTTGCCTCTAGAACCATTGCTGTCAATCAAACCGTTCATTAAATATTCACGAATATGTTAAAAACCTACTTTTGCGAACTAGTCCCTGGTTTTTCGCCCGATCGGAACCAGACCAGTCTAGGACAATTCTCTGGACTCTCTAGATCAATAATTATCAAAAAAAAGTTGAACTTTGCCCTTTGGTCTGCTATAACAGGATCATTTATAAAAAGGGGCGTGTCAAAACACACTTAAAAGCCTATAAATCATAAATAAAAACTCGGAACTTCACATAAATTGGTGAGCATATGTGACATAATATCATTAACAAGCATGCAAAGTTTCATGGAGATCGGACAATAGGTGGCGCTATAACTTAAAAATCTTAAAAACCATGTATTCCCTATGGTAAATTGCCAGTATTGACTGTAAATGGTTTGTTCCATCTAAGATCATATAATTTTCATATAATAACGTTCAAAACCAGTGCAGTACAATTCTCTGGACTCTCTAGAGCAATAATTATCAGAAAAGGTTGAACTTCTGCATTTTGATGGCTATAATAGGGTCACTTCAATGTGTAGCCTTGACCGAGTGTGCTCGAAAGCCTATATCTCTTCGATGAATGCTCAGATCTTATTAAAAACAAGTCTGAACATGTGGGCCATGACTCCAAATAATCATGAAAATTTTCAGACAGATTGGACAAAATAGGCCTGTATAACAGTTAAAAAGGTGAAAATGATATGAACATAATGGCCTATTAAGCCAATAAGTGGTATTTTACTGCCCCCTGCTGTTTAAAAAAAGTCATTTTGTCACACTACTCAACTATAATTAATATTTAGACTTTATAAATTCACTATTTTAACATTTACAATAACATTTAGTCAAAATTCATCTATTGAAGTGACAATTGAGTCACACTGGATCCTGAAGTTCCAAATGTCTCTATCTACAACAGAATGAGTGTGTGTAGATTAAATGATATGAAAAACACGGCATATTGTATAAGTAGGCTGTAATAGCACTGTTGTCCACTAGATGGAGCAGCAGCATTAGACATTTTTAATCTTTTTATCAGCTTTCAGCATTGGCTAACAAACAAATGCTTAAAGCATTTTCTTTAATTAGTTTTATATTATTACATTGCAAAGAAATATGTGAAATGCTCATATACCATTAAAACAGATTTTCACAATAACATATCCCAAAAATGTGTGTGTGTGTGTGTAAGCATGCATTATGGACTTAACATGATAAAAATGGTTTGCTTCAGTGAATAATACTGGAGAAATAAAGTAGTTGAAAATGAAAGTGAGCCAATAAGTGGTCTTCTACTGCCCTCTGCTGGCCACTCTTCTTATTAATAGTCTTTTCACATGTGCTTTTGCATTCATATGTATATAGACACTATAAAATCACTTATATAACAATTACTATTAAAACACATTCATATTCTGTCAGAGTGTATCAGTTCATTTGTACTGACACTTCACATCAATGCTAGCAATGTGGTAAATCATGGTGAATTGTGGTAGAACATGATTTTTCACAATAACATAACCCAAACGTGTGTACGTGTGTGTGCACATGTGTGTGTGTGTGTGTGTGTGTGTGTGTGTGAGAGAGAGCATGCATTATGGAGTTAACATGAAAAAAAAAATGGTTTGTTTTAGTGTAGAATACTGGAGAAACAAAGTAGTTTAAAATTAAAGTGAGCCAATAAGTGGTCTTCTACTGCCCTCTGCTGGCCACTCTTCTTTTTAATAGTCTTTTCACATGTGCTTTTCCATTCATATGTATATAGACACTATAAAATCACTTATATAACAATTACTATTATAACACATTTATATTCTGTCAGAGTGTATCAGTTCAATTGTTCTGATGCTTCAAATAATTGCTATCAACGTGGTAAATCATGGTAAATAACGCCAGAAACATGGTAAATCATAGTAAAAAAGGTAAATCATGCTAGAATCCTGGTAAATTATTCTAGAATGTGCTATATCATGGTAAATCATCCTATAACATGGTATATCAAGGTAAACTTTGGAAAATCATGTTAGATTCATGGTAAATCATACTGGAACATGGCAAATCATGAAAAATCACACTGAAATGTAGTATATCATGGTAAATCATGCTTGCTACATGCAACTTAATGTCTTTTGATGCTTTTGTGCTTAACGGCCTTAAAGGCCTTAACTGCTTGAACACCGTTAAATGCTGCTTGCAGCTTTAATTAGGTGTTCAAGCACGAAGTGCTGAAAACCTATTGTATTTGTAAGGATTTTTATTATTAGGTGTTCAAGCACGAAGTGCTGAAAACCTATTGTATTTGTACTGATTTTTATTATTATTATTCTCCGCTAAAACGCATCGTGCAGACCAAACCGTAAGTGCTAGAGACTTGAAACTTTGTCAGATGGTAGTACAAAAATCGAGGAGAGGTTATCAAATTATGAGCCCGATTGGCCCATAGGTGGCGCTATAGCAACCAATTGCGCAAAACTGCTCATAACTCCTAGACCGTATGTCGTAGACTCAAGTGTCTTATATCTCTGTAAAGCTGGAAACCTGAAGTAAAAAACGTATATCTCCGATTTCATTTCCGCCATGATAGATTTTCCGCCATTTTGAATTTTTGTCGAAAAACTACTTTTGCGAACTAGTCCCTGGTTTTTCGCCCGATCGGAACCAAACCAGTGCCAAAATGTTCTCTGGAGTCTGAATATCAATAATTATCGAAAAAAAGTTGAAATTTTGATTCACGGTCGCTAGGGGGCGCAAAATGAACGTTGTGGGCGGAGCCTATTTTACTAAAATGGCTATAACTCAAGAAGTAAATGAGATAGCTTCACCAAACTCGGTACACATGTGAATAAGTTTATTCTGAGGTCACAGTAAAAAAATCGCGACGATTGGGCACTAGGTGGCGCTATAACATTAAAAAAACTTAAATAGGGCTATGACCACCTGACCGTTGGTCCGATTGACTTGAAAATTGGTATGCAGTGTCTTGGTCCAAGGCCCCATGTATGTATAAAAGGACATTGGCTTATCTCAAAAAACATGGCCGCCATCGGCCAATGAAGTTTGAGCACCTGTGAGACGAGGTTAACGGAGGCCGATCGGAACGAAACTCGATGGGCATGTTCGACTCATGGCCCAAGAGGTCTGTAAGAGTTTTGAAAGAAATCGGCCACTAGTTGGCGCTAACGAGTTTTACGGCTCTGTAATCACGTGGTGTGGCACACATCCCCACAAAATGCATATCATTTGATAGATCTCCTCATGCTGAACAACTTTGCCTCTAGAACCATTGCTGTCAATCAAATCGTTCATTAAATATTCACAAATATGTTTAAAACCTACTTTTGCGAACTAGTCCTAGGATTTTCGTCCGATCGGAACCAGACCAGTCTAGGACAATTCTCTGGACTCTCTAGATCAATAATTATCAAAAAAAAGTTGAAATTTGCCATTTGGTTGGCTATAACAGGGTCATTTATAAAATGGGCGTGGCAAAATATAGTCAAAAGCCTATAAATCCTATACGAAAACTCAGAACTTCACAAAAATTGGTGAGCATATGTGACATAACATCCTTAAAAAGCATGCCAAATTTTATGGAGATCGGACCATAGGTGGCGCTATAACTGTTAAAAAGCTTTGAAACAATGTATTTCCTATGGTAAATTGCCTGTATTTGCTGTAAATGGTGTTTTGCATTTATTATCATGTAATGTTCATATCATAATGTTCAAAACCAGTGCAGTACAATTCTCTGGACTCTCTAGATCAATAATTATCAGAAAAAGTTGAACAACTTCATTTGGATGGCTATAATAGGGTCACTTCACAATGTAGCCATGACCTAGTGTCCCCAAAAGCTTATATCTCTTCAATGAATGCTCAGATCTTCTTAAAAACAAGTCAGAACATGTGCCATATGACTCTAAACAATCATGAAAATTTTCAGACAGATCGGACAAAATTTGCCTCTATAACAGTTAAAAATGGGAAAATTAAATGAATATAATGGCATATTAAGCCAATAAGTAGTATTTTACTGCCCCCTGCTGTTTAAAATATGAATTATACTTGAGTAGTGTGACAAAATTACTATTTAGACTTTATAAAATTACTATTTTAACATTTACAATCACATTAAGTCAAATTTCATCTATTGAAGTATCACTATTGACAATTCTGTCACATTGACAAATGTGAATCCTGAATGAGACATAGTTCAAATCTCTGTATCTACAACAGAATGTGTGTGTAGTCCTATGTTTCTGAATAAATTCTGAATAATCTGATTAATAGTTTGCAAAGACATGTATGAAATAACATTCAAATATATTTTCATAATGATTTTGTGTGTGTGTGTGTGTGTGTGTGTGTGTGTGTGTGTGTGTAAGCTTGCATAAAGGAGTTAAAATGGAAAAACTGTCAAAATGAAAGTGGCCAGCAGAGGGCAGTAGAAGACCACTTATTGGCTCATTCTACTTATTAATGAAGTCTTTTAACAGGTGCATTCATATTTAGACACTATAAAATCACTTGTATAACAATTACTATTATAACACAATCATATTTTGTCAGAGTTTATCACTTCATTTGTACTGACACTTCACATCAATGCTAGCAATGTGGTAAATCATGATAAACTATGGTAAATCATGCTAGAATCACGGTGCTCTATGGCAGTGTTGGGAACCCTAATCAAACACACCTGATTCAACTCATCAGCTCATAATCACATAGGTTAATGAGCTGATGAGTTGAATCAGGTGTGATTGATTAGAGAGACAGAGAAAACGGGTCCTTCAGGACAGGTTTGGGAACCACTGCTCTATGGTAAATCATCCTAGAACGTAGTAAATCATACTAGAACTTGGTAAATCATGGTAAATCATGCTAGATTCATGGTAAATCATACTGGAACATGGTAAATCATGAAAAATCACACTAAAATGTGGTATATCATGGTAAATCATGCTAAAACATGGTCTATTCCATCTATGATATCAGTGGTTAAATGCTTGCTACATAAAACGTAATGTCTTTTGATGCTTGTGTGGTTAAAAATCTTAAATGCCTTAACTGCTTGAACACCGCTAAATGCTGCTTGCAGCTTTAATTATTATTATTATTATTATTATTTTTCTTCCGCCGTTAAACGCATCGTGCAGCCCAAACCGTAAGTGCTGGAGCCTTGAAACTTTGTCAGATGGTAGTACAAAAATCGAGGAGAGGTTATCAAATTATGAGCCCGATTGGCCCATAGGTGGCGCTATAGCAACCAATTGCGCGAAACTGCTCATAACTCCTAGACCGTAAGTCGTAGACTCAAGTGTCTTATATCACTGGAAAGCTGGTCACCTGACGAAAAAAACGTATATCTCCGATTTAATTTCCGCCAATATAGATTTTCCGCCATTTTGAATTTTGTCAAAAAACTACTTTTGCGAACTAGTCCCTGGTTTTTCGTCCGATCGGAACCAAACCAGTGCAGAAATGTTCTTTGGAGTCTGAATGTGAATAATTATTGAAAAAAAGTTGAAATTTCGATTTTCGGTCGCTAGGGGGCGCAAAATGAACATTGTGGGAGGAGCCTATTTTACTAAAATGGCTATAACTCGATAAGGAAATGAGATAGCTTCACCAAACTTGGTACACATGTGAATGAGTTCGATTTGAGGTCACAGTAAAAATATCGCGACGATCGAACACTAGGTGGCACTATAACATGAAAAAAACCTAAAAGGGGGTGTGGCCACCTGACCGTTAGTCCGATTGACTTAAAAATTGGTATGCAGTGTCTTGGTCCAAGGTGCCATGTATGTGTAAAAGGATATTGGCATATCTCAAAAAACATGGCCGCCATCGGCCAATGAAGTTTGAGCACCTTTTAAACAAGGTTAACGGAGGCCGATCGGAACGAAACTCAATGGGCATGTTCAACTCATGGCCCAAGAGGTCTGTAAGAGTTTTGAAAGAAATCGGCCACTAGTTGGCGCTAACGAGTTTTATGGCTCTATAATCACGTGGTGTTGCACACATCCCCACAATATGCATATCAGTCGATAGATCTCCTCATGCTGAACAACTTTGCCTTTAGAACCATTGCTGTCAATCAAACTGTTCATTAAATATTCACGAATATGTTAAAAACCTACTTTTGCGAACTAGTCCCTGGTTTTTTGCCCGATCGGAACCAGACCAGTCTAGGACAATTCTCTGGACTCTCTAGATCAATAATTATCGAAAAAAAGTTGAACTTTGCCCTTTGGTCTGCTATATCAGGATCATTTATAAAAAGGGGCGTGTCAAAACACACTCAAAAGCCTATAAATCATAAATAAAAACTCGGAACTTCACAAAAATTGGTGAGCATATGTGACATAACATCATTAACAAGCATGCAAAGTTTCATGGAGATCGGACAATAGGTGGCGCTATAACTGTTAAAAATCTTAAAAACCATGTATTCCCTATGTTAAATTATCAGTATTGACTGTAAATGGTTTGTTCCATCTAAGATCACATAATTTTCATATAATAACGTTCAAAACCAGTGCACTACAATTCTCTGGACTCTCTAGATCAATAATTATCAGAAAAGGTTGAACTTCTGCATTTTGATGGCTATAATAGGGTGTATAACAGCCAATAAGTGGTATTTTACGAGATATAAGCCCCAAAAGATATGCCTTTGAACGGGCATAACTCCCGGCCCCGATCGGCCACCAACACCGGGATGGTCTCGTTCAACAGGGCTCCTCAGACACTATCTATGTTCTGAGTTTCAGATTTTTTCACTTTCTCGTTCCCGAGATATAAGTGAAAAACCAAATTTCCATTCATTCATTTCAACTCTATATAGGCTGTAATACCACTGTTGTCCACTAGAGGGAGCAGCAGTATTAGACATGTTTAATCTTTTTATCAGCTTTCAGCATTGGCTTACAAACAAATGCTTAAAGCTATTTTTTAAAATTAGTTTTATATTATTACATCACAAAGAAATATGTGAAATGCTTATAGACCATTAAAAGAGATTTTCACAATAACATATCCCAAATGTGTGCGTGTGTGTGTGTGTGTGTGTGTGTGTGTGTGTGTGTGTGTGTGTGTGTGTGTGTGTGTGTGCATTATGGAGTTAACATGAAAAAACTGGTTTGCTAATGAAACCAAGTAGTTTAAAATGAAAGTGAGCCAATAAGTGGTCTTCTACTGCCCTCTGCTGGCCATTTTACTTCTTAAAGCTATTTTTTTTATTATTATGATGGACTGGTAATATAGTTTAATATTATTAAACTATATTACCTAAATATTCAACTAAACTAAATTAGATTTGATCAACTATATTAAACTAAATTAGATTTTCACAATAACATCCCAAAAGTGTGTGTGTGTGTGTGTGTGTGTGTGTGTGTAAGCATATGTCTAAATAAGAGACCTGTGAAAACACTTTATTAATAAGTATAATGGCCAGCAGAGGGCAGTAGAAGACCACTTATTGGCTCAGTTTAATTTTGACAGACTTGATGTTCTATTCTGCACTAAAGCAAACCTGTTTTTCCATGTTAACTATTATAAGACAATAATTTTTTTGTCAGTTTATCAATTCATTGCTATTGCCACTTCACATCAATGCTAGCAATGTGGTAAATCATGGTAAATCACGATAGAAACATGGTAAATCATAGTAAATAATACTATTACATGGTGTATCATGGCAAATCATGCCAGCAATGTGATGAATCATGGTAAATCATGCTACAATCCTGGTAAATCATTCTATAACATGGTAAATCATTGTATAATGTGGTATATCATCGTAAATCATTCTATAACATGGTAAATCATGGTAAACTATGATAAATCATGCTAGAATCATATTAAATCATACTACAATGTGTTCAATTGTGGTATCACAGGAAGGCTGAAAACGAAAGTATAACGTTAGGCCACGCCCTCCCAGTACAAATTCACTCATAACTCGAAAACGGAAACTCCCTGCGCGCTCAAATTTGGATGGTAAGGTCCTCTATTGGGCCTTGATCGAAATCTATCGTCACGGGCCTCGGGAGCGCCCCCCCCGCGGATCGCTAATCCGTGAGACCCCCGACTTGGAACGGCTGTAACTCCCGACCTAGACCACCTAGATTCTTGTGGGATAGCTTGTTGGAAAGAGCCCGTCCTCACCTAGCTTCGATTCGAGTTTGGTGCGATTTGGCCCGGGCATTCCCGAGATATAAGCCCCAAAAGATATGCCTTTGAACAAGCATAACTCCCGGCCCGAATCGCCCACCAACACCGGGATGGTATCGTTCAACAGGGCTCCTCGGACACTATCTAAGTTCTGAGTTTCAGATTTTTTCACTTTCTCGTTCCCGAGATATAAGTGAAAAAACAAATTTCCATTAATTCATTTCAACTCTATATAGGCTGTAATACCACTGTTGTCCACTAGAGGGAGCAGCAGGATTATACATGCTTAATCTTTTTATCAGCTTTCAGCATTGGCTAACAAACAAATGCTTAAAGCTATTTTTTATTATTATGATGGACTGGTAATACAGTTTAAATATCATTACATCACAAAGAAATATGTGAAATGCTTATAGACCATTAAAAGAGATTTTTCACAATAATGTATGTGTGTGTCTGTGTGTGTGTGTCTGTGTGTGTGTGTCTGTGTGTGTAAGCATGCCTTATGGAGTTAACATGAAAAATCTGGTTTGCTTTAGTGCAGAATGAAAAAAAAAAGCTTCAAAACCATGTATTTCCTATGGTAAATTGCCTGTATTAGCTGTAAATGGTCTTTTCCATCTACAGTCATATAATGTTCATATCATAATGTTCAAAACCATCATAAATCATTCTAGAATGTGGTATATCATAGTAAATCATCCTATAACATGGTAAATCATGCTAGAATCATATTAAATCATACTAGAATGTGTTCAATTGTGGTAAACCATGCTAGAGCAGGGTAAATCATGGTGAATCATACTAGAACTTGGTATATCATGGTAAACTATGGTAAATCATGCTAGATTCATGGTAAATCATACTGGAACATGGTAAATCATGAAAAATCACACAAAAATTTGGTATATCATGGTAAATCATGCCAAAACAAGGTCTATTCCATCTATGATGTCAGTGTTTAAATGCTTGCTACATGAAACTTAATGTCTTTTGATGCTTTTGAGCTTAACTGCCTTAACTGCCTTAACTGCCTTAACTGCTTGAACACCGCTAAATGCTGCTTGCAGCTTTAATTATTATTATTATTATTCTCCGCTAAAACGCATCGTGCAGCCCAAACCGTAAGTGCTGGAGCTCTGAAACTTTGCCAGATGGTAGTACAAAAATCGAGGAGAGGTTATCAAATTATGAGCCCGATTGGCCCATAGGTGGCGCTATAGCAACCAATTGCGCGAAACTGCTCTTAACTCCTAAACCGTATGTCGTAGACTCAAGTGTCTTATATCACTGGAAAGCTGGAAACCTGACGTAAAAAACGTATATCTCCGATTTTATTTGCGCCTACAAGGATTTTCCGCCATTTTGAATTTTGTTGAAAAACTACTTTTGCGAACTAGTCCCTGGTTTTTCGCCCGATTGGAACCAAACCAGTGCAGAAATGTTCTCTGGAGTCTGAATATCAATAATTATCGAAAAAAAGTTGAATTTTCGATTCAGGTTCGCTAGGGGGTGCAAAATGAACGTTGTGGGAGGAGCCTATTTTACTAAAACGGCTATAACCCCAGAAGTAAATGAGATAGGTTGACCAAACTTGGCACACATGTGTATAAGGACAGTTTGGGGTCACAGTAAAAAAATCGCGACGATCGAACACTAGATGGCGCTATAACATTAAAAAAACATAAAAAGGGGTGTGGCCACCTGACGTTAGTCCGATTGACTTGAAAATTGGTATGCAGTGTCTTGGTCCAAGGCCCCATGTATGTGTAAAAGGATATTGGCGTATCTCAAAAAACATGGCCGCCATCGACCAATGAAGTTTGAGCACCTATGAGACGAGGTTAACGGAGGCCGATCGGAACGAAACTCGATGGGCATGTTCGACTCATGGCCCTAGAGGCCTGTAAGAATTTTGAAAGAAATCGGCCACTAGTTGGCGCTAACGAGTTTTACGGCTCTGTAATCACGTGGTGTTGCACACATCCCCACAAAATGCATATCATTTGATAGATATCCTCATGCTGAACAACTTTGCCTCTAGAACCATTGTTGTCAATCAAATCGTTCATTAAATATTCACAATTATGTTAAAAACCTACTTTTGCGAACTAGTCCCTGGTTTTTCGCCCGATCGGAACCAAACCAGTCTAGGGCAATTCTCTGGACTCTCTAGATCAATAATTATCGAACTTACCAGGGACTAGTATGTTGAAATTTTCCATTTGGGTGGCTGTAACAGGGTCATTTAGAAAAGGGGCGGGGCAAAATACGGTCAAAAGCCTATAAATCCTAAACGAAATGTCAAAACTTCACAGAAATTGATGAGCATATGTGTCATAACATGGTGAAGAAGCATGCAAAGTTTCATGGAGATCAGACCATAGGTGGTGCTATAACTGTTAAAAAGCTTTAAAACCATATATTTCCTATGGTAAATTGCCTATATTGGCTGTAAATGTTTTTTTCCATCTATTATGTCAGTGTTTAAATGTATGCTAAATAAAATTTAATGTCTTTTGATGCTTTTGTGCTTAACGGCCTGAAAGGCCTTAACTGCTTGAACACCGCTAAATGCTGCTTGCAGCTTTAATTATTATTATTATTATTCTGCTTCCGACTGGGCGTCTATGGCAGCCCATAGAACTGTTTGCGGGAAAGTTGTTTTGGTTTGACATTCTGATAGAGGACAGTCCCAACATTAAATACACCAATTTTGGTGTTTCTAAGTCATTCCTTTTAGCGCCACCACCTGTCCAAAATTTCACTTTTATTTTGCTAATAACTTCTGAACCGTAAGACCAATCAACAAAATTTTTCCTCTTATTCCTGAGCTCATGACGATTCGATTGCACCCCATGACGTCATTTTCCGTCATAAAAATATGGCCGCCATCTTGAATTTTCTCAAAAAGCTACTTTTTCAAACTCGTCCTAGACGGTTTGTCCGATTTGCACGAAAATTGAACCAGATCATCTTCAGGCAGTGCTGACAAAAAGTTATTAAAATCAAATTGATTCGTCAAATCGTTTTTGATAAAAGCTCGAACAAATTTTACGTAGCACTTGCAAAAACAGTCGTAAGGCTGTATCTTCGCAACGCTTTAGCGTATTAAGACCAAACTTGGTCCATGTCATCACAAGCATGTCCTGAGGCTACATGCTGCGTCATACTGGTCCGGAGATACAGAAAATGACTATTTTTGCTTATAACTTCTGAACAGTTTGTCCAAAAATCATAAAATTGGTCTTGTTAGATTCAGGGCGTCATGCCGAGTCGACTGATATCCAATTATCCCATATTGGCCATTTTGTCTGTCGGCCATTTTGAATTATGTGCTAAAATGCTGTATTTTCTGAACGCATGAACGAATTGTTACGAAACTCGGTATGGGTCATCAGTACGATGCCCTGAAGGAGCCTGAGAAGTTTCGAAACAGCGCCACCTAGTGGTGATTTTTTTTTCAAATGCTTATAACTTTGGGTGTGGTCGACTTATTTTCACGGGAGTCATCTTTTTGAGTTCCTGAATCGTTGCCAAGTCCAACGATACCAAACATGCTGGGTGTCGTCTTACGGTTTGTGTAGCGTTGCGATTTAGCGCGAAAAAAACATTTGGCTATATCTTCGTAACCGCTTGTCCGATCGAGACGAAACCAACGTCAGAAGTTTGCAACCATAGCTTGTTAACTAAATGCCAATGCCAAAATACGAAAATATTGATAGTAAGGGGTACTAAAATTCCAACAAAGTCATGTGTCAGTCATTTTTTACGTGTTTTTTCATATAAATGTCTATAACTCTGAAGCGAATTGAGATATTTTCACCAAAATTGACGCACATATGTATGGGCTCACTCTGAGGACACATAAAAAAAATTGTGGGACTGAGCCTCTTGGTGGCGCTAAAATAGAACAAAACATGAAATTCCCATTGACTTCAATACAGTTTTGTGAAATAAAATGCTATACTAAACAAATGCATTGCTGTAACATTACGAAACTCAGAATTTGCCAACAACACCATCCTCTGAAGGTACTCAAAAGATTTCGAGATAGCACCACCTGTTGGTCAAAAGTTATAATTAAATTTCCAAAAATGCTAATAACTTTTGAATAAATCTGCCTGTTGAAATGCCACTGGTCTTAATAGATTCCTTGGGTCAAGCTGAGAACATTGATACCAGGTTTTCCTTTTTTGGCCGAACTTCCTGTCCACCATCTTGATTTTCAGTCAAAACCTACTTTTTCGAACTTCTCCTACACCGTTTGTTCAATTTTCACCAAAATCAAATCGTGTCATCTCCAGACCGTGCCGACCAAAAGTTATAGATTTCGTGTCGATAGATGAAACCGTTTTCGTATAGCGCAGCAGCAAAGTTTTATTCAGGCTAAAAGCATTATTCAGGCTTTATCTCTGCAGTGCGTTGACATATTGACACCAAACTTTATAAGTGTCATTGTCACTTTACTCTGACCACATCACATCAGTTTTGTAACTGCGCCACCTATTGGTCAAAAGTGATAATCCATTAAATCATATTTTTATTTACAGTTTCTATGATTTTTCAGCCATTTCACCTACAATTGTCTTTAGATGTCTTTAATGGCTCATTGTTAAAGTTGGTCTGACACTTTCAGCAATGTTGGCATGTCTTGTCGTCTGATTGTGCTTGGCCCCGGTAATTGCTGCTTGCAGCTATATTTATTAATATTCTTCTTCTTCTTCTTCCGACTGGGCGTCTATGGCAGCCCATAGAACCGTTTCCGGGAAAGTTATGAAATTTGGCACACAGATAGAGGACAGTCTGAACTCTCACCATAGCAATTTTGGAGTCTCTAAATCAATCCCACTAGCGCCACCAACTGTCCAAAGATTCACTCATGTTTATGCTAATAACTTTAGAACCGTAAGGGCTAGAAACAAAATTCTTTTTTCCTCTGATTTCTGAGCTCAAGCCGATTCGATTGCACCCTATGACGTCATTTTTTGTCATGAAAAATTTTCCGCCATTTTGAATTGTCCAAAAAACCTACTTTTGCGAACTCGTCCTAGACGGTTTGTCCGATTTTCACCAAAATTGCACCAGATCATCTCCAGGCAGTGCCGACAAAAAGTTATGGAATTCAAGTTGATTCGCTTAACAGTTTTCGATAAACGTGCAAACTAATTTTACGTAGTGCTTGCAAAAACAAACGTAAGGCTGTAATCCGCAACGCTTAATCGTATTCAGACCAAGCTTGGTACATGTCATCACAAGCATGACCTGAGGCTACATACTGCGTTTCGGCGCAGCGCCACCTACTGGTCCGGAGATATGAAAAATGGCTATTTTCCCTCATAACTTCTGAACTTCTGGTTTGTCCAAAAATCATAAAAGTGGTCTCGTTAGATTCAGGGCGTCATGCCGAGTCGACTGATATCCAATTTTCCCAGATCGGCCATTTTGGCTGTCGGCCATTTTGAATTATGTGCAAAAATGCTGTATTTTTTTAACGCATTAACGAATTGTTACAAAACTCGGTATGGGTCATCAGTACGATGCCCTGAAGGAGCCTGTGAAGTTTCGAAACAACGCCACCCAGTGGTCAAAAGTTTAAATTAAATTTCCAAAAATGCTAATAACTTTTGAAAAAATATGCTTATTGCAATGACACTGGTCTTAGTAGATTCCTTGGGTCATGCCGAGAACATAGATACCAAGTTTGAAGTATTTGGACGAATTTCCTGTCCGCCATCTTTATTTACTTTCAAAACCTTCTTTTTCGAACTTCTCCTAGACCATTCGTCCGATTTTCACCAAAATCGAATCATATCATCTCCAGACCATGCTGACTAAAAGTTATGGATTTCGTGACGATAGACGAAACCGTTTTCGTATACCGCAGCAGCAAATTTGAGGCATGCTGGCAAAATGACTATTAAGTCTTTATCTCTGCAGTGCCTTGACATTTTGACACCAAACTTTGTATGTGTCATTGTCACCTCACTCTGACCACATCACATCGATTTCGTAACTGCGCCACCTATTGGTCGAAAGTCATAATCCATTAAATCATCTTAAAAGTTACTGTAGATATGATATTTTAGCCATTTGCCCAAAATTCTCTTAATGTCTTTAATTGCTCCTTGCTGCAGTTGGTCTGCCACTCCCACCCATGAGGGCATCTGTTGCCGCTTCTTGCGCTTGGCCCCGGTAATGGCTGCTTGCAGCTATATTTTTTGATTTGTTGTTTTTCTTTATAATGAAGTTGTCTGTATTAAGTAGATTGTGTTTAACACACTAAAGAGTGATTATCAGTTCAACACACAGAGTTATAGAAATTTGACTTGATTTTTTTTTTTTTTAAACTGCGCTGGTATTGGATCGGTATCGGTCGATACTCAGAATTTTTGGTATCGGATTGGATCGGTTCAGAAAAAAATGGTATCGGGACATCCCTAATATTTTCTGGTAGGCTATATCTAAGTGACCCAGGAGCTCTGTTGACATAGGCTTAGCTAACGTTAGCTACAGCTTGATGATCTGAGTCGTTGAACACAGCAGGAGAGAACGCAATGTTAGCCAGCTAACTTAGCTAAAGCTCCGGTGGAAAATTATTAGCTAACGCTATGGAGGCCATAATATTTTTGACTCATGGCTGAAGTTAAGTTTCTCCAGCTCTCCCCAGGTTGGCAGAAAAATGCATCTCAAAATGCATCAGATTGATGCTTTAAAATATGGAATATTTAACATTTTCTTACGGGGAAATTTTCTTTCTTTTGAGGTATAGTGCCCAAGGGCACTACACTGTCTTAATACGGCCCTGCCTCTGATGATGATGTTTTCTGTAGGTTATAAAAATAAAATCCCAAAATATTATATTTTATTATTTTTATATATTTTTGGTACATTGCTCCGTATTATATTGAGAGCACTTTTTGTTAAACTGTTTACTTTTGTGAGGAAGAAAATACTTCAAGTAGGCTACAGTATATGTTTACCAGTTGTGAAGTTGTGTGACAGTTTTATTATTTATTGTTATTATTTATTCATTTTTGATACATTTCTTAAGAAGCACAATTTATTTTTATACTTATGTGTTGGCCAGTTGTGGTCTGTGCAATAAATATTATAAATTCTAAACCATCTATTGTGTTTTATTGTTCCACTATAGTAATGATAATATTTACAATAATACATTGAATTTAATAAGTGTCTCTCACATTGTCCCACAGCAACATAAAAGTAGTGTAGATAAGTGTACATCTTTTTAAAATATTAATTTATACTATTTAGTGTCCATTTCATTCATTTATCATATTTAATATTGGGGGCAACCAAGTTATTTGACATATTTGAACTTTTTTTTTTAAGTAACGCAATAGTTACTTTTTCCTGGTAATTAGTTACTTTTATAATCAGTTACTAACTGGTAATTAGTTACTTTTATAATCAGTTACTTACTTAGTTACTATTTGTGAGAAGTAACTAGTAACTATAACTAATGACTTTTTTTAAGTAACATGCCCAACACTGGTTGAATGTTAGGAGAATGTTATTTAAATGTTCCCTTAACTAGTTTAATGTAAGGGAATGTTAGAGGAATGTCCTGCAAACCTTAAAATAACATTTTATGTTAGTAAAGAAAACTTTTCTGGCTAAATAAAAAAAACCTTTACGATGGTTGTTTTGGTAAGGTTCTGGGAACCAAACCTTACTGGCTAGATTACAGGAGCGGGTTAGGGTTGGGTTAGGGTAAGTTAGGGTTGGGTTGGGGTAAGTTAGGGTTGGGTTGGGGGAAGTTAGGGTTGGGTTGGGTTAGGGTTGGGTTAGGGTTGGGTTGGGGTTGGGTTGACTAACCTGCGCTCCTCTCTGAACCACTCGAACTCTGGCTGAGGAACCGCAGACGCCTCACAGTGCAGAACTCCTGCCTGTCCCACTGGCGTCTCGGAGCTGCGCACCTCCTTTATATACGGCGGGTCTATGGACACACACATCAGTCTGTTCTCACAAACACACAGGTGTCACACAACAGTCTGATCTTACAGGTATGGACATCTACTTACAATTGACCACCACATTGACGTATTTGACATCGGGTGTGGACACGTCATTGCTTGCTTTACACTCATAACGTCCGGCCTGAGAACGAACGATCCCAGAGATCTCCAGATACTCGCCCACATCCAGAGCCTCGGCTGGCGAACACACACACACACACACACACACACATGACTAACATCATCATAGTTTGGCTTGTCCAGCAGAGGGAGCATGTGAGGCTCTTCTAGATCACAGCACTAACATAACATCAGTGAGTGAGTGAGTGAGGAATAATAATCCAGCAACATCAACAGCCTAGTTGAGAAAAACATCGCTCACACACACACACACACACACACACACACTGATCTGGTCAGCTTTTCATCAGGAAGTTGAAAAGCATATCAGAGCACGAGTGAGCAGAGGGGGTGCTCATTTGTGCATACTCATGTTTTATTAATGAGCATCATTTACCACAGAGAGGCACAATGCATTTATTTAGTGAATACTAATATATGCAAAACCATGAAATTGGCAAAGTTCAGCAGAACTGAAAGATCACAGACACAATAAATACACTTAATGTTTTCACTCACACACACACAAACACACACACACTGGCACGTCACTATAGTTAGTAGAAAAAATATATATAATAATTATGTAACTTAATTAAAACTAATTTTAGATTTATAATATTAATTTTTCAGTGTATAAATTGGGTGTTTATAAAAGATCGAAGCCCTGTAATAACGTTGGTCCCTTACATGATCGTGTCCTCTAGAACAGGGTTTCTCAACCTTTTTCCCACCTTTTTCGACACACTTTTTTTTTTTTTTTGTATGTCAGTCATACGACCCACTAAGCCGGGAAATAAATCAATAGCCTAACTGAAATGCCCCTTTAGACCTAGGCTACACCGTAGGCCTATATGCTTAATTCATTTCACGAATATACAAATAAACACAAATATTTTCAATAATTAGGCAGACTATGAGGTAAACAGTTTTTTTACTCACGTTAATGTGACACTCGAGAGTGCCGCTCTGAACTGATCATATCCAGACGCGGTGGAATCTGGAAAAGTGCAACTCATAGTGTCACACACACACACACACACACACACACTCACTAGCTGTTGTCAGCCTACTCCTGCTTTTTGTTTTTGTGGCTGCGTACAGTAAATAAGCTAGTGTGTGTAACATTACGTAGAGAGAGTAGGACCTTGTCCAATAAGAGCCGTTCGCGGCAATAATAAATTATTGTGATAAGACAGTTGAAAAACCGCATTGGAAAGTTACGGCAATAATGATTCAACGTACAACATTCGAAAATACGATTAGTTGGAGGACCGGCTACGTTTACATGCACAACTTTTGTTTCAATCGGACTGAATTCATTCTGATTGATGAATCTGTATGTAGTGTTTACATGAACGCTAAACGTGATCGGGTTAATGTGCACGTTTATATACGTCACAAGCTTCAAATGGGAATATATTTTTTCACATGTGCACACTGCACGAAAATACAGAGTTTCCCGCTGTCTGCGCATACTAACTATTCTCTTACATTGGTCCTTTATTTGTTTTATACAGCAAACTTAATATTTATCCATTTATGGTCATAATTTGGAGACAATGAGCGTATGAACCATTGTGCCGCTGCTTATATTGATCACGCAGTAAAAATGCCCAAAACCAGTTGTGTGTGGATGAGTCTGAAACGAGCACTGGTGGCGTCGTCCTGCTCCACTTCACACACGCTGAGCGAGTGAAAGGAGGATTATAGGAGGACAGGACACTCATTTATACGACACTTTATTCAACAGGAAGAACAGCTCGTTCAGCGCGTCACATAATTATGCTATGCTTTCAGTTTCGGTTTTCAATCCAATCATGTGTTTACATGTCCTCTCGATCGAATTAGAAAAGGAATAACCCCCCCCCCCCTTTCAATCCGATTGAAATTTCATTCACATCGAGCTCATTAGGATCGATTAAGGTGTTTACATGAAAGCTTTTCAGTCTGATTGAGCCGTCAATGTGTTTACTAACGAACTATTTGGTTGCATGTAATCGTAGCCTGTTGAAATGAGCCTTTTGTGAAGCGCACGTATTGGCTGTGCCGGTAAACACCGAGAATGATAGAATGATCCGCGACCCCTATAGAATGATCCGCGACCCTATAGAATGATCCGCGACCCTAAAGAATGATCCGCGACCCTATAGAATGATCTGCGACCCTATATAATGATCCGCGACCCTATAGAATGATCCACGACCCCTATAGAATAATCCACGATCCTATAGAATGATCCGCGACCCCTATAGAATGATCCACGACCCTATAGAATGATCCGCGACCCTATAGAATGATCCGCAACCCCTATAGAATGATCCGCGACCCCTATAGAATGATCAGTGACCCTATAGAATGATCTGCGACCCTATAGAATGATCCGCGACCTTATAGAATGATCTGCGACCCTATAGAATGATCTGCGACCCTATAGAATGACCCGTGACCCTATAGAATGAACCGCGACCCCTATAGAAGGATCTGCGACCCCTATAGAATGATCCGCAACCCCTATAGAATAATCCGCGATCCACTGGTTGAGAAACACTGGTCTAGAAGATTGATTATCTCTAACACAGAAAATCAGCTTCAGTTCAAACATAACAACTGTAACACACTGTGTGTGTGTGTGTGTGTGTGTGTGTGTGTGTGTGTGTGTGTGTGTGTGTGTGTGTGTGTGTGTGTGTGTGTGTTTGTGTGTGTGTGTGTGTGTGTGAGAGAGAATGTGTGTCTCTGTGTGTGAGTGAGTGTTTGTGTGTGTGAGACAGAGAGAGAGAGAGAGAGAGAATGTGTGTCTCTGTGTGTGAGTGTTTGTGAGTGTGTGTGTGTATGAGTGTGTGTGTGTGTGTGTGTGTCTGTGTGTGTGCGCGCACTGCTTTGACCTACATTATGAGGATGCAAAATCCTTATATTGTGGTGTGTATTCAGGTTTTAGGACACCCCCCCTACATTATCAGAGCATTTAAATTCAAAACGCAAAATAAACATACTAAAATATTTTTTTTTATCAAAAATGTAAAATTAAGAAAGTTTGTGTGTGAGTCAGCATAAATGTGAAGGTTGTGTTTCTGTTCAATGACTAACATGAACCCTTCAGTATAAATGTGTTATTTAAGATGAATCTAAATCTAAATCACTAATCGAGAGAGTGAAAGGAGCACATCTCATCTGACCAGTTTCAAAGACATTTTTAATGTTTGAGACTCACAGCCGAAGTGACTCGATTACAGACACATGACACATGAATGGGTTAATGTGCAGACTGAGCTGGTTTAGAGCTGGTTTAAGGCTCAGAACTGGTTTAATGTTACACTGATAACACTTGATTAATGTTCCAGCTGGTAAAAAGCCTTCGTCTCTGACCTTTAGTGACCGGATGTGGAGAGCAGAGTCTCCAACCATCACTGCATCGATCCAGTGCCTCACACACACACACACACACACACACACACACACACACACCGCTGGTCAATACTTTAACAGCATTTAACTATTTTCAGTAAATGTGGCTCCCAGTGCGTCTGCTGCAGTCAATGAGAAAGATCTTCAGGACAACAGATACACTGTGAACATGAAACCACTGATCAACCACACACTCACACATACACACACACACTAATCAAAAAGCTGCTACACATGATTCACACACACGTTTCCCTCGCTGACACTCCTGTCTGACAGAAAGAACATGCTGACAGAATCCAGTCAGAGTGATGGAGTTCTTCTGTGAGTCTGAAGGACATGCGGACACTCACCAACGATCACTCTAGACTGACGGTTGCTAGGGTATTATGAGTGGTTTCTATGTCTTCTTTCTGGTGTTCAAGAGTCCTGCAGCCTATAGTGAAGACTGACCTGACGACCAGAGGTTTGCCAGCAGCTGATTGGCTCTCTCTCACCTGATGGGTTGAGCAGTCTCCAGGTGATGGAGGGATCTGGCCTCCCATTGGCCAAACACGTCAACGTCACGTTACTGCCCTCGTTCACAGTGATGTCCTCCGACACTTTGTAGATGATGGCAGGAACTGAAAGAGAAAAACCAGAGCAGAACGACATGAACGGAGGGATGCTGGAAGATTTGTGTTCAGATACACGTCTCTTCAGTCCGCCTGACCTCGTGACGTACGCTCATAATAAACTGTGTTTAATGAGGATGTTGCAGAGCATCAATAAAGTCAAACACATGTGAAAATATCACACACACATCATCTGTTATGGGCCGCAGACACTCTCATCCATTACACCAACACTTGTCTGATCAATGCGCACACAATCCCACATATTAATCAAACCCATGCGCCATTTAATGACGCTCTTTGTCATTTTCTTGATTTACTGAGTCTGAGATCAAGACTGAAACAAACTCAGAGCTGCAGCTTCAGCAAAGCAAACCTGCAATAAATCAGACAGAGAGTTGTTTATTCCGTCAGTGAACATTCACTCGTTCAGTCGCTGTCATCAAACCCCGCCCCTTCAATAACAAACACGCCCCATTATCTCGCAAACCACGCCCATTATACCACAAACCCCGGCCCTTCAATAAAAACCTGCCCCATTATCTCTCAAACCCCGCCCCTTATACCAAAAATCCCACCCCTTCAGTAACAAACCCGCCCCATTCTCTCTCAACCCCTGCCCCTTATACCACAAACCCCACCCCTTCAATAACAAACCCACCCCATTCTCTCTCAAACCCCGCCCCTTATACCACAAACCCCACCCCTTCAATAACAAACCCACCCCATTCTCTCTCAAACCCCGCCCCTTATACCACAAACCCCACCCCTTCAGTCTCAAATTCTGCCCTGGCCCCTCCCCCACCGCTCTGAGGAGTTCAGTTCAATAAAGGAATTATGCAAATCAGGTTACACGTCTATAACATTTATACTGATCACAATGTGCACAGAGCTCTTTATGTTACAGGTACAGTGGAAATGACTACAGAATACGAAATTCATTACAGCCTGGACTGACATCATATAATGACTGCTGGGGAAAAAGTAACCGTTGAATGCGAGGCCATTAAAGCATCCGGCAGAACGAGAGCTCAGAGCTGTTCAGGACGAGATGAAGACCGTAGGTTAGTAGATAGATGAGATGAAAACCTCACGCCCTCGACTGTAGGTTAGTAAATGGACAGTCGTCAGTGTCTGATAAATGATGTTCACTAGGTGGCAGATAGAGTCTGTTCCTCACAGCAGTGGCTCTACACTCCGTTCTCTCGCTCTCTCTCTCTCTCTCTTTGTGTTCTCCTTAACCAATCACTGTTGCCTTTTTTTAAAACACACACACTCTCTCTCCTCAGAGCAGCGCTGTCTTTCTCTCTAACATGCATGAAATTGGAATTGTAGTTGAAGCAGGACTGACAAGAAAATACATGTTTCTCCAAGCCCAACAAGAATAGACTCATAACCCATTCATAAATTACTTGATGGCTCACTCAATAAAACCGCATGCTACTGATGGTTTTAGTCTCATATTTTTAAAGATCACTTCGCTTTTACCATCAATGCATATTTCTCTATTGAACTTTTTTTTATAAAAAATATATATTTATTTATTATTTATTTTCTAAAGATATTTAAGGTGGCAAATGTTGTCCCTGAAAGGAAAAGGTGTGCCTGCAGTGGAAGAGAGGGGGAACGCAGAAGGATGTTAACACACACAGTTTGCGAACTGTTGCTCTACTGTGTCAGACTCTGCGAGAGCAGATTGAAGATTATCGCAAATTACATTCACACACACTCTAACAAACACATACACACGCACACACACACACACACACACACACACACACACACACACACACACACACACACACTCTCTCTCTCTCTCTCTCTCTCACACACACACACACTTTGAAAGCCACGTTTCTAGCATCTGTAAAACTGCATTCTTCCATCTTATAAATATATCTAAATTACGTCATATGCTCTCAATGACAAATGCGGAATAGTTAGTTCATGCGTTCATGACATCAAGGCTAGATTATTGTAATGCTATTATGGGTGGTTGCCCTGCACGCTTAATAAACAAACTACAGTTGGTCCAAAACGCAGCCCCTAGAGTTCTTACCAGAACCAGGAAGTATGACCATATTAGCCTGGTTCTGTCATCACTGCATTGGCTCCCTATTAAACATCGTATACATTTTAAAATATTGCTGATTACTTACAAAGCACTAATTGGTTTAGCTCCCCAGTACTTGAGCGAGCTCTTAACGCATTATAGTCCTTCACGTCTATTGCGATCTCAAAATTCTGGCCAGTTGATAATACCTAGAATATCTAAATCGACTGCTGGCGGTAGATCCTTTTCCTATTTAGCACCAAAACTTTGGAACAATCTTCCTAACATTGTCCGGGAAGCAGACACAGTCTGTCAGTTCAAATCTAGACTAAAAACGCATCTCTTTTACCTGGCATACATATAGAATATTATACATTTCTATTATTCAAATCAGTTAAATGATTATTAGGCTTCATAGATTAGGTCAGCCGTAACCGGGAACACTTCCTATAACTACTGATGTACTCGCTACATCATAAGAAGAATGGCATCTACGCTAATTTTTTTTACAATTTTTTTTTTATTTAACCTTTATTTAACCAGGTGAGCACATTGAGAACACTTTCTCATTTACAATGGTGACCTGGCCAAGATAAAAAGCGTCGAGGTACAAAAAAAACATAAGTTACACATGTAATTACAAGAAAAAGAAGTACACAGTAAACATAGAAAATTAATATGTAATATGCAGATCCGCAGATCAGACATTTACAATTTTGTACAAATAATGCATTAATGCAAAAAAATGAATCGGATTAGCATGTACAATGGTCAGACAATAAATTTGCTAACAATAATTTAAAAGTGGTTAATGGGACTATGGATTCAAGCTTCAGATTTTTGAAGTGTATTCCAATCATTAGCAGCAGAGAACTGGAAGGAGAGGCGGGCAAAAGAAGTATGAGCTTTAGTAGCCATCAGAGTGATATACCTGCTTGAATGCAGGTTCATAGAGGGGATTGCTCTGGAAATGAATGATCTTAAATAGGGTGGGGTGTTACCCAGTAAACATTTGTAAATGAGATGATACCAATGTTTTTGACGCCGGGTATGTTAGTCTTTCTGCTTATTCCGAGGTTTACTGAAGTCAGCCGGATTCGGGCCGTATCCAGATCAGATGGTGGACATGCGCCTGGACACGACCACAACGCATCCCTGAAGTGTCAGCAGAGCTTGTGTCTACTAGACTCTCCCTGCCTCATCGACACCACAGCCATCGGCACTGATCCTCAACACACTCGTCTCCAGACATGCGTGATGACTCCGGTCTTCAAACAGATGAACAGCACAATATAATGTTCCGATTCAATCTGACCTCTGACCTGTAATGCTCCTGAATCATAATCATACACTGTTCGTTCATTGGCCAGAGGAGAACTGAGTGACTGAGTCTGGGTTCTCACAAGGGTTTTTTCTCCATTCTGTCACTGATGGAGTTTCGGGTCCTTGTCACTGTCGCCATGGCTTTTGGCTTGCTTAGTTGGGGATATTTAATATTCAACAATATTATTGATCTGCCTTACTTAAGGTAGACGATGATGCAATTTTCAAAAATACGGCTGTCCATCATCATATACGTGACGTAACGATGTCACACATCACGACCGACGTTCGACCAATCCACTGACGTTCTGGCAGTTTAAAAGGCCCCATTGACAAGGAGTGAGCAGATCAGCACCAGATCTCATTCAACACCCGTGCCTTTGGGTTAAAATGTCAATAGAGTCATGGTCACGACACATTCATGTTTGTTTATGCGGTGGTTTCGAAATCAACACACCTTGGGGTTTGTTTATTGTTGTTGCTGATGTATTATTGGACTGATCTGAGAGTTTCAGTGTTAGATCACTCAAAACTCGTATTAAGTGCAGGTGTGTGCGTATGACTGATCCCTGTGTTACACACGGATAATCTGATTCAAATGCAGTGTGTTGCAGGTAGTAACCACTTAGCGTTTCTTGATTTCGTATTCTACTGATTGTTGGCCTTTATAAATCCATCTTCAAAAACAACGGTAGATAGCATTGTTTTTGTTAGTTAGTTGAAGAGTGTTTGCCATACACTGTATCTTTTCTGTTTTAGCCAGCGTAGTTTATTTAAGGCATCGTATACGTTGAAGATAATGGGTTTGTTTCTGCATTTTTCTTTTGGTAGGTAGTTTTAGAGGTTTGGGTTAAATAATTATGGAAATTCTGTTTTGATTATTTCATTGATTTGGCGACGCTCTTGTTTTCTTGAATTTGTTTACTTGTCTTTCTTTTATACTTGTCTTTCTATTATATTTATAATCTGTATTGTAAACTCATTGCACCTTTTAAATTAAAACATACTTAACGTTAATTTTTCTGCTTCGTGGTTGTTTCTGCTACTTGCACCCATGGAAACAGTTGTATCTCACTTAAATGTTGCGCAATCATCCTGTTAACATCTTCAACCACGTAACACACACACACACACACACTCACACATACTCTCACACACACGCACACACTCACACACATATTGTGTCTGTGTTGAGGATTGTCAGAGCAAATGCTTCCTTTCTGTCTAAAGCGCACACCAGAACAATAAACCTCCCGAGTTTGATCGATTCTGAAGATGAACGACATTTGGCTGTAATTTATTTAGTCAGGAGCCGTCCTTTATTTTGTGCTGCGTTGCAGAGCTGCTCGTATTAATCTTGAGGAAAACTTGCACAGCCAAGTGGATCTTCTCTAATTGTATAAAGATTTATGATTTTGCAAAAACAAAACTGCACCATACAATACAAAGACTAATGAACATGTTCCTGCATGGAAAACAAGAATGGGTGTTTTTCTGCTCCCGGGAGGCAGCGGGAATAAATCTGGCCAAAAACACTGAAGTGAAGAACATGAGCGCCAGTAGAACCTGCACATGCGACTTAGTAGAGCTTCAAAACAGCTTTACAGAAAATCATATTAATGCTTATCAGAGAAACTAAAGACTGGTCGAGAAGCTGAGTGCACTGCATTGTGGGATACAGCATTGCATGCATGCATTATGACAATCGAAGAAGATCATCCCAGTGTTTCACACATACAGAGCATCTGCAGTACATACTAAATATTCAGCAGCGAGACTTTCTGTACACTCTCATGCAGAAACGCATATTTAAAGAGAACTTAATATGCTTTATTTCATGATCATCAGTGTTGCTGTTTGATCATGAAAAAGCTCCAGTTCTTCACTATATCAGTGTCAGTGTTTCTGAACTCCTGAAACGCCTCCATTGTAGTCTTGAGTTTCTTCCGGGAACGAACACGTCACAACATTCCTCATTTAAATAATTCACACTCAGAATAAAGGGGCTGGGCCTGGTTGAGTTAGTTAGTAGTGTGTTGAAACCATAGACTGTATAAAAATATGGACGCAGTGTCAGTGATGTCACCCATTGTTTCTGAAGAGCATTTTTAAAGCATTTTTAAGTGGGCGGAGCTGGCCGTCGCCATCTTGGTCACGCATCAATCCCGGATAACCGAAAATAAACAGAAAAGCGTTGGTGACGCTTGAGAATTAGCTGAGGTGACGTGACACTAATGCTAGCAGACAAACAGCTATTACTGACAGCAGCGGCAATCCACCTATCACTCAAGTGGGCACACCCTTAATTATCCACAACTTTAAGACTTAATATAATTTAAACGTCTGAACGTCATTTCCCAAACACATTTGAAGCGCTCGACCAATCACAACACACTGCTCCAGCCAATCAATCAGAGCAGAGTGTGCTTTTCAGAAGGAGGGGCTTCATAGAGACAGGAAGTAAACAGAGCGTTACTGACAGACTGGGAAGAGAGGAGTCGCAACAATGGAGAATATGAGGAAAATAATCAACATTCAAGCAGGAAAACCTGTTCTAGTAGAGCCTGAAAACAACATCTAGACTTTGAGAAAGTGTGTAATATGGCTTTTATAAATAATCAGGCAAGCAGGTGAGAGTATTTCTGTCCAGACTGTAAGAGACACACATTCTTGTCAGCAGAGGAAGAGTAACGAGAGTGAAATTAATTCTGGATAATTAAGGAGAGCCAAACAAACGGCCGACATGTTCACACGTCTATGGATTAAATAACTTCACTGTTACAGATCGTCCCTCGCAGTGATTAGCGGACTGTGACGAGAGCGTTGACATGAGAATCCCTGCACAGATAACAGAGACACGGCGACTCTCAAACACTCACACACAAACACACACACACACACACACACACACACACACACACACACACACACACACACACACACACACACTCACAGATGACAGAGACACAGGGACCCTGACTGGAGTGAACAACACTCACGCTAGAGGAACAACACACACCTCACACACACCTCACACTAACTCGTCTGTGTGACAATGATGATATTAGATCATCAGCCATTAAAATGTCTCTGGCTTCACAGAGAGATCATTGGTTCTGTACTGTCATACTTCATATTCAGTCATATTAATGATCTGACTGCACTGACGCAATCAAATGAGAACAAAACTTGACCTGAATTGATCTGAATAATGACACTTGTCTTTTTAGAGCAGCTAAAACTGAAGTTATTTAATAATGGATGAACTTTATACACAAACAGAATGGTGATAAGACACTTGTGATATATTTGTGCCATATCGCACACCCACACACCTAAGTCATCTGATCTGGGAGTGTGTGACGGGAGTGTGTGACGAGAACGAGTGACGGGAGTGTGTGACGGGAATGTGTGATGGGAGCGAGTGGGAGGAGTGTGTGACGGGATCGAGTGGGAGGAGTGTGTGACGGGAGTGTGTGATGGGAGCGAGTGGGAGGAGTGTGTGACGGGAGTGTGTGATGGGAGCGACTGGGAGGAGTGTGTGACGGGAGTGTGTGACAGGAGCGAGTGATGGGAGCGTATGACGGGAGTGTGTGACGGGAACGTGTGACAGGAGCGTGTGACGGGAGTGTGTGATGGGAGCGACTGGGAGGAGTGTGTGACGGCAGTGTGTGACGGGAGTGTGTGACGGGAGTGAGTGATGGGAGCGTGTGACGGGAGTGTGTGACGGGAGTGTGTGACGGGAGTGTGTGACGGGAGTTTGTGACGGGAGCGTGTGACGGGAGTGTGTGACGGGAGCGTGTGACGGGAGCGTGTGACGGGAGCGTTTGAAGGGAGTGTGTGATGGGAGCGACTGGGAGGAGTGTGTGACGGGAGTGTGTGATGGGAGCGACTGGGAGGAGTGTGTGACGGGAGTGTGTGACGGGAGTGTGTGATGGGAGCGACTGGGAGGAGTATGTGACGAGAGCGAGTGACGGGAGTGTGTGATGGGAGTGTGTGACGGGAGTGTGTGACGAGAACGAGTGACGGGAGTGTGTGACGGGAATGTGTGACGAGAGCGAGTGATGGGAGTGTGTGACGGGAGTGTGTGACGGGAGTGTGTGATGGGAGTGTGTGACGGTAGTGTGTGACAGGAGTTTGTGATGGGAGAGAGTGGGAGGAGTGTGTGACGGGAGTGTGTGATGGGAACGACTGGAAGGAGTGTGTGACGGGAGTGTGTGACGGGAGTTTGTGACGGGAGTGTGTGACTAGAGCGAGTAACGGGAGCGAGTGAGGGGAGCGAGTGAGGGGAGCGAGTAGGGGAGCGTGTGACGGGAGCATGTGACGGGAGTGTGTGTCACGGGAGCATGTGATGGGAGTGTGTGACGGTAGTGTGTGACGGTAGCGTGTGACGGGAGCGTGTGACAAGAGCGAGTGACGGGAGTGTGTGACGGGAGTGTGTGACGGAAGTGTGTGACAGGAGTGTGTGACGAGAGCGAGTGACGGGAGTGTGTGACGAGAGCGAGTGACGGGAGTGTGTGACGGGAGTGTGTGATGGGAGTGTGTGACGGTAGTGTGTGACCGTAGTGTGTGATGGGAGTTTGTGATGGGAGCGAGTGGGAGGAGTGTGTGACGGGAGTGTGTGATGGGAGCAACTGGGAGGAGTGAGTGACGGCAGTGCGTGACTGGAGTGTGTGACGGGAGTGTGTGACGGGAGTGTGTGACGGGAGTGTGTGACGGGAGCAAGTGACGGGAGCAAGTGACGGGAGCGTGTGACGAGAGCAAGTGACGGGAGTGTGTGACGTGAGTGTGTGACGTGAGTGTGTGACGAGAGCGAGTGACGGGAGTGTGTGACGGGAGTGTGTGATGGGAGTGTGTGACGGGAGTGTGTGATGGGAGTGTGTGACGGGAGTGTGTGACAGGAGCAAGTGACGGGTGCGTGTAACGAGAGCGAGTGACGGGAGTGTGTGACGTGATTGTGTGACGGGAGTGTGTGACGAGAGCGAGTGACGGGAGTGTGTGACGAGAGCGAGTGATGGGAGTGTGTGACGGGAGTGTGTGATGAGAGTGTGTGATGAGAGTGTGTGATGGGAGTGTGTGATGGGAGCGTGTGATGGGAGCGTGTGACGGGACAGGAGCGAGTGGGAGGATTGTGTGACGAGAGCGAGTGACGGGAGTGTGTGACGAGAGCGAGTGACGGGAGTGTGTGAGTGGGAGTGTGTGAGTGGGAGTGTGTGACGGGAGTGTGTGACGGGAGTGTGTGATGGGAGTGTGTGACGGGAGTGTGTGATGGGAGCGAGTGACGGGAGTGTGTGACGGGAGTGTGTGACGGGAGTGTGTGACGGTAGTGTGTGACGGGAGTTTGTGATGGGAGCGAGTGGGAGGAGTGTGTGACGGGAGTGTGTGGTGGGAGCGACTGGGAGGAGTGTGTGACGGCAGTGCGTGACTGGAGTGTGTGACGGGAGTGTGTGAAGGGAGTGTGTGATGCGAGTTTGTGACGGGAGCAAGTGACGGGAGCAAGTGACGGGAGCGTGTGACGAGAGCAAGTGACGGGAGTGTGTGACGTGAGTGTGTGACGGGAGTGTGTGACGAGAGCGAGTGACGGGAGTGTGTGACGGGAGTGTGTGATGGGAGTGTGTGACGGGAGTGTGTGATGGGAGTGTGTGACGGGAGTATGTGACAGGAGCAAGTGACGGGTGCGTGTGACGAGAGCGAGTGACGGGAGTGTGTGACGTGAGTGTGTGACGGGAGTGTGTGACGAGAGCGAGTGACGGGAGTGTGTGATGAGAGTGTGTGATGGGAGTGTGTGATGGGAGTGTGTGATGGGAGCGTGTGACGGGACAGGAGCGAGTCGGAGGATTGTGTGACGAGAGCGAGTGACGGGAGTGTGTGACGAGAGCGAGTGACGGGAGTGTGTGAGTGGAAGTGTGTGACGGGAATGTGTGACGGGAGTGTGTGATGGGAGTGTGTGACGGTAGTGTGTGACGGTAGTGTGTGACGGGAGTTTGTGATGGGAGCGAGTGGGAGGAGTGTGTGACGGGAGTGTGTGATGGGAGCGACTGGGAGGAGTGTGTGACGGCAGTGCGTGACTGGAGTGTGTGACGGGAGTGTGTGAAGGGAGTGTGTGATGGGAGTTTGTGACGGGAGCAAGTGACGGGAGCAAGTGACGGGAGCAAGTGACGGGAGTGTGTGACGTGAGTGTGTGACGGGAGTGTGTGACGAGAGCGAGTGACGGGAGTGTGTGACGGGAGTATGTGATGGGAGTGTGTGATGGGAGTGTGTGATGGGAGTGTGTGACGGGAGTATGTGACAGGAGCAAGTGACGGGTGCGTGTGACGAGAGCGAGTGACGGGAGTGTGTGACGGGAGTGTGTGACGAGAGCGAGTGACGGGAGTGTGTGACAGGAGTGTGTGATGAGAGTGTGTGATGGGAGTGTGTGATGGGAGTGTGTGATGGGAGCGTGTAACGGACAGGAGCGAGTCGGAGGATTGTGTGACGAGAGCGAGTGACGGGAGTGTGTGACGAGAGCGAGTGACGGGAGTGTGTGAGTGGGAGTGTGTGACGGGAATGTGTGACGGGAGTGTGTGATGGGAGTGTGTGACGGGAGTGTGTGATGGGAGCGAGTGATGGGAGTGTGTGACGGAAGTGTGTGACGGGAGTGTGTGACGGGAGCGTGTGACGGGACAGGAGCGAGTCGGAGGATTGTGTGACGAGAGCGAGTGACGGGGGTGTGTGACGAGAGCGAGTGACGGGAGTGTGTGACGGGAGTGTGTGATGGGAGTGTGTGACGGGAGCGAGTGATGGGAGTGTGTGACGGAAGTGTGTGACGGGAGTGTGTGACGGGAGTGTGTGAGGGGAGTGTGTGATGGGAGCGAGTCACGGGAGTGTGTGACGGAAGTATGTGACGGGAGTGTGTGACAGGAGTGTGTGACGGAAACAGGAGTGTGTGATGGGAGCGTGTGACGGGAGCGAGTGACGGGAGTCAAGTCAAGTCAAGTCAAATATATTTATATAGCGCTTTTCACAATACAGATTGTATCACAGCTGCTTCACAGTATCAATCAAAACAACTTAACAATGTTTGTTTATTACTGGAAAAAAGACATCCAAGTTTGGTAGAGCTGATCAATGGTATGATTGGTTAATTAATTTTAATATCCCCAACTGAGCAAGCCAAAGGCAACAGTGGCAAGGAACCGAAAAACTCCATCCAGTGACCTAATGGTGTCCTAACACCCCATCAGATGACCCAATGGAGAAAGAAAAAACCTTGGGAGAACCCAGGCTCAGTCGGGGACCAGTTCTCCTCTGGCGTTTATGAACTAGAGGCCGAATTTACAGTAACTGTAAGATAAAGAATGTATATGAATGCCTGGCTAAAGAGATGCGTCTTCAGTCTAGTTTTAAACTGGGAGAGCGAGTCTGAGCTACGAACAATATCAGGAAGGCTATTCCAGAGCTTCGGAGCTAAATGTGAAAATGCTCTGCCTCCTTTGGTGGATCTGGATATCCTAGGAATGACCAGAAGCCTCGAATCTAGTGATCTTAAAGAGCGCGATGGATTGTAAGGCGATAGAAGATCCGTTAAATAGACTGGAGCTAAACCATTTAGAGCTTTATAAGTCAAAAGCAATACCTTGTATTTAATACGGAACTTTATAGGTAACCAATGAAGTGATGATAAAATCGGTGTTATATGATCATATTTTCTTGATCTAGTAAGAACTCTGGGGGCTGCATTTTGGACTAACTGTAGCTTGTTTATTGAAGATGCAGGACAACCAGCTAATAAAGCATTACAGTAATCTAGTCTCGAGGTCATGAATGCATGGACTAACTTTTCTGCATCAGAGACTGATAGCATATTACGTAGCTTAGCAATGTTTCTAATTTGGAAAAAGGCAGTTTTTGTAACATATGAAATATGCTTTTCAAAAGACAGGTTGCAGTCTAATGTAACACCCAGGTCTATTACTGTAGCGGATAAAGTAACAGGGCATCCTACTATGTTAAAGTCGTGCTGTGAAAGGTTTTGTGGACGGTTTTTAGAACCGATAAGTATTACCTCTGTCTTGTCTGGATTTAATAAAAGAAAATTACGCGTCATCCAATCTTTTATATCTTTAACACAATCTGTCAATTTGGATAATTTAGCGTATTCATCTGGCCGTGATGAAATATATATTTGAGTGTCATCAGCATAACAATGGAAACTAATTCCATGTTTCCTTAGAATATTACCAAGTGGCAGCATATATATTGAGAATAATAAAGGGCCTAACACAGATCCCTGCGGCACTCCATAGTTTGCCGAAGTTATAATCGATTTTTCTCCATTTAAGTAGACGAAATGGTAGCGGTCAGATAAGTATGACCTGAACCAGCTTAATGCTTGTCCTTGAACACCAGTGTAATTTTGTAGTCGATCTAAGAGTATTGTGTGATCTATAGTATCGAACGCAGCACTAAGATCAAGTAAAACTAGTACTCAGATACAGCCTTGGTCCGAAGCTAAAAGTAAATCAATTGTGATTCTAACAAGCGCAGTTTCAGTGCTATGATGTGGCCTGAATCCAGACTGAAACTTTTCATAGATGTTGTTTTCTTGCAAGAAAGAGCCGAGTTGAGCGGACACAACTTTTTCTAATATTTTTGACATAAATGGAAGATTCGAAATGGGTCTGTAATTTGCTAGGTTATTTGGATCTAATTGTGGTTCCTTAATAAGAGGTTTTATAACTGCCAGCTTGAACGTTCTTGGAACATGACCTAAAGATAAAGATGAGTTAATAATATTGAGAAGAGGCTCTTCCACTATAGGTAACACTTCTTTCAGTAGTTCAGTTGGTATAGGATCTAATAAACATGTTGTTGTTTTAGATTAAGTGATACGTTTATTTAACTCTTTTTGTTCTATGGTTGTAAAGCATTGTAATTGTTCTTGCGGGGTGATAATTGCGGCCGAATTATAAGGCGCGAGCAAAGATCGAACGTTTACGATTTTGATTCTGATGCTTTCAATTTTCTCGGTGAAGAAGTTCATGAAATCATTACTACTAAACTGTAACGAGGTATTTTGTTCAGACGACGTCTGTTTATTTGTTAGTCTAGCCACGGTATTAAATAAAAACCTTGGATTATTTCGGTTGTTTTCTATTAATTTGCTGAGGTGCTCAGCCCTTGCCGTTTTAAGTGCCTTTTTATAAAGTGACATACTGTCTTTCCACGCGATTCTAAAGACCTCTAAATTTGTTTTTTTCCATTTACGCTCTAAATTACGGGTTTCTCTCTTTAAAACATACGTAGTATGTAATTGTAACTTTTTTAATCTAATGGGTGCAACAATATCCAATGTTCTAGAGAGAATGGTGCTCATAGTGCTAGTTAGTTCGTCTAATTCATCTGTTTGTTTGGGTTCAGGCAGCAGCTGAGACAGATCAGATAAGCTATTTGAGAAATGATCTATGGTGGATGGACGAATTGTTCTACCTGGTCGATAACATGGCGCAGCATGACATATTACAGCAGTGCGTAATATGCAAGTTACCATGTAGTGGTCAGTGACATCATCACTTTGTGGAATGATATCTATATCGGTTGGATCGGTTCCATATGATATAATGAAATCGAGTGTATGATTAAGACGATGAGTTGGTCCGGTGACGTTTTGCTTGACCCCGAAGGAGTTTAATAAATCTGTAAACGCAGCCCCTAACGCATCATTTAAATTATCTACGTGTATGTTAAAATCTCCAACAATTAATGCTTTATCGACGTTGACCAAAAGATCTGATAGAAAGTCAGCAAACTCTTTTAGGAAATTGGCGTAAGGCCCTGGAGGTCTATATACGGTAGCCAATGCTAGAGATAATAGGGATTTTTTTCTTACATCTAAGAGCGTAACATTTAGCACTTCAAACGAATTAAACCTATGACGAGTTTTCTGAGTAACATTAAGGATATCTCTGTAGATTGTTGCAACACCGCCGCCACGACCGATCAGACGGGGCTCATGCTTATAACAGTATCCTGGCGGAGTAGACTCATTTAGACCGAAATAATCATTTGGTTTAAGCCAGGTTTCAGTAAGGCACAGAACATCGAAATTATTATCTGTGACCATTTCATTTACAATAACCGCCTTAGGTGTGAGCGATCTAGACTGTGATTTGGATTTTTGGTTACTAGTCAAATGGTATTTAACATCTTGGAGATGTTATCCGACAGAAGATCTGCCCCGATTCTACTTGGGTGTAAGCCAAAAGGGAGGGTGTGATGGGATTGTGTGATGGAATTGTGTGACGGGAGTGTGTGACGGGAGCGTGTGACAGGAGCATGTGACAGAAGTGTGTGACGGGAGTGTGTGACGGAAGTGTGTGACAGGAGTGTGTGACGGAAACGGTAGCGTGTGACGGGAGCGAGTGATGAGAATGTGTGATGGGAGTGTGTGACGGAAGTGTGTGACAGGAGTGTGTGATGGAAACGGTAGCGTGTGACGGGAGCGAGTGATGAGAGTGTGTGATGGGAGTGTGTGATGGCAGCGTGTGACGGGAGTGTGTGATGGGACGGGAGTGAGTGGGAGGATTGTGTGATGGGAGTGTATGACGGGAGTGTGAGACGGGAGTGTGTGAAGGGAGCGAGTGGGAGGAGTTTGTGATGGGAGTGTGTGACAGGAGTGTGTGACGGAAACGGGAGCGTGTGACGGGAGTGAGTGACAGGAGCGAGTGACAGGAGTGTGTGATGGGAGTGTGTGACGGGAGTGTGTGACGGAAACGGGAGCGTGTGACGGGAGGGAGTGACAGGAGTGTGTGATGGGAGTGTGTGACGGGAGTGTGTGACGGGATGGGAGCGAGTGGGAGGATTGTGTGACAGAAGTGTGTGACGGGAGTGAGTGGGAGGAGTGTGTGACGGGAGTGTGTGACAGGATGGGAGCGAGTGGGAGGATTGTGTGACAGGAGTGTGTGACGGGAGCGAGTGGGAGGAGTGTGTGACGGGAGTGTGTGACGGGACGGGAGCGAGTGGGAGGAGTGTGTGACGGGAGTGTGTGAAGGGAGTGTGTGATAGGAGCGTGTGACAGGAGTGTGTGACGGGAGCGAGTGGGGGGATTGTGTGACGGGAGTGTGTGATAGGAGCATGTGACGGGAGTGTGTGACGGGACGGGAGCGAGTGGGAGGAGTGTGTGACGTGAGTGTGTGACGGGAGTGTGTGATGGGAGCGTGTGACGGGAGTGTGTGACGGGACGGGAGCGAGTGGGAGGAGTGTGTGACGAGAGTGTGTGACGGGATTGTGTGATAGGAGCGTGTGACAGGAGTGTGTGACAGGATGGGAGCGAGTGGGAGGATTGTGTGACAGGAGTGTGTGATGGGAGCGAGTGGGAGGAGTGTGTGACGGGAGTGTGTGATGGGAGTGTGTGATGGGAGCGTGTGACGGGAGTGTGTGACGGGACGGGAGCGAGTGGGAGGAGTGTGTGACGGGAGTGTGTGACAGGAATGTGTGATAGGAGCGTGTGACGGGAGTGTGTGACGGGACGGGAGCGAGTGGGAGGAGTGTGTGACGGGAGTGTGTTATAGGAGCGTGTGACGGGAGTGTGTGACGGGACGGGAGCGAGTGGGAGGAGTGTGTGATGTGAGTGTGTGATGGGAGCGTGTGACGGGAGTGTGTGATGGGACGGGAGCGAGTGGGAAGACTGTGTGACGGGATTGTGTGATAGGAGCGGGTGACGGGACGGGAGCGAGTGGGAGGATTGTGTGACGGGAGTGTGTGATAGGAGCGTGTGACGGGACGGGAGTGTGTGATAGGAGCGTGTGACGGGACGGGAGCAAGTGGGAGGATTGTGTGACGGGAGTGTGTGACGGGAGCGAGTGGGAGGAGTGTGTGACGGGAGTGTGTGATGGGAGTGTGTGATGGGAGCGTGTGACGGGAGTGTGTGACGGGACGGGAGCGAGTGGGAGGAGTGTGTGACGGGAGTGTGTGACAGGAATGTGTGATAGGAGCGTGTGACGGGAGTGTGTGACGGGACGGGAGCGAGTGGGAGGAGTGTATGACGGGAGTGTGTGATAGGAGCGTGTGACGGGAGTGTGTGACGGGACGGGAGAGAGTGGGAGGAGTGTGTGACGTGAGTGTGTGACGGGAGTGTGATGGGACGGGAGCGAGTGGGAGGAGTGTGTGACGGGAGTGTGTGACGGGACGGGAGCGAGTGGGAGGAGTGTGTGATGGGAGTTTGTGATAGGAGCGTGTGACGGGAGTGTGTGACAGGATGGGAGCGAGTGGGAGGATTGTGTGACAGGAGTGTGTGACGGGAGCGAGTGGGAGGAGTGTGTGACGGGAGTGTGTGATGGGAGTGTGTGATGGGAGCGTGTGACGGGAGTGTGTGACGGGACGGGAGCGAGTGGGAGGAGTGTGTGACGGGAGTGTGTGACAGGAATGTGTGATAGGAGCGTGTGACGGGAGTGTGTGACGGGACGGGAGCAAGTGGGAGGAGTGTGTGACGGGAGTGTGTTATAGGAGCGTGTGAAGGGAGTGTGTGACGGGACGGGAGCGAGTGGGAGGAGTGAATGACGTGAGTGTGTGACGGGAGTGTGTGATGGGAGCGTGTGACGGGAGTGTGTGACGGGACGGGAGCGAGTGGGAAGACTGTGTGACGGGATTGTGTGATAGGAGCGGGTGACGGGACGGGAGCGAGTGGGAGGATTGTGTGACGGGAGTGTGTGACGGGACGGGAGCAAGTCGGAGGATTGTGTGACGGGAGTGTGTGAAGGGAGTGTGTGACGGGAGTGTGTGACGGGACCGTGTGATGGCAGTGTGTGACAGGAGTGTGTGACAGGGGGTGTGACGGGAGTGTGTGATGGGAGTGTGTGATGGGAGTGTGTGATGGGAGCGTTTGACAGCAGTGTGTGATGGGAGTGTGTGACGGGAGTGTGTGACAGGACGGAAGCGAGTGGGAGGATTGTGTGATGGGAATGTGTGATGGGAGCGTGTGACGGGAGTGAGTGGGAGGGTCCTGCCAGGGATTGACAGAAGATGAGCTGTGTGACGGGAGCGAGTGATGGGAGTGTGTGACAGGAGTGTGTGACGGGAGCGTGTGACGGGAGTGTGTGACGGGAGTGTGTGATAGGATTGTGTGACGGGAGTGTGTGACAGGAGCGTGTGACGGGAGTGTGTGATAGGATTGTGTGACGGGAGTGTGTAACGGGAGTGAGTGGGAGGGTCACGCAGCGCTCACCTTGAACGATCAGGAACACCTGCGAGGTCTTGGGCTGTTGTTTGGTCTGGATGGAGCAGGTATACGGGCCCTCGTCGAACACGTCCACCTTCTGGATCCTCAGACTATACTCCAGCTGACCCTGGGTCACCAGCTCCACTCGCGGGTCCAGGGACCACTTGTCCTCGCCCGCGAAGATGATGTTGGATCGGTTCAGCCAGGCCACCTTCGACACCTTATCGTCCACATAACACCTGACAGAGACATGGCTCAGGTTAGGGTCTTAGACATCACAGACATGTATTTCTATAGCGCTTTATACAACATAGATTGTTTCAAAGCAGCTTCACAGTAATAAACCGGAATGATGAACTTGATTAAATAAGAGAGTGATTCAGATTCTGTTCAACTGAAGTCAAGTCAAGTCTCATTCATTTATATTGTGCTTTTAACAATATAATAATTTGTTACATTTATATAGCGCTTTTTCTGGGACCTCAAAGCGCTTTACATAGAAGGAGGAATCTCCTCAACCACCACCAATGTGCAGCATCCACCTGGATGATGCGACGGCAGCCATATTGAGTGCAGCTTACTGGTGGAGAGGAGACAGTGATAAAGCCAATCAGTATATGGGGTGATTAGGAGGCCATGATGGACAGAGGCCAAGGGGCAAATTTGTCCAGGACACCGGGTTACACCCCTACTCTTTATCGAAGGACATCCTTGGATTTTTTATGACCACAGAGAGTCAGGACCTCGGTTTAACGTCTCATCCGAAGGACGGTGCTTTTTGACAGTATAGTGTCCCCATCACTACACTGGGGCGTTAGGACCCACACAGACCATAGGGTGAGCGCCCCCTGCTGGGCTCACTAACACCTCTTCCAGCAGCAACCTGGTTTTTCCAGGAGGTCTCCCATCCAGGTACTAACCAGGCTCAGCCCTGCTTAGCTTCAGTGGGCAACCAGTCATGGGCTACAGGTTGATATGGCTGCTGGCCTTATATAGATTGTTTCAAAGCAGCTTTACAGTGATAATAGGAAATTAAAGTAACAGAGATTGTTTAGGCTTTACAGCAGCTCTAGAATAAAGTTATTGTCCAGCTAAAGTTAGTTTTGATTGATTCACTTCTGTCTCAGAGATCATTAGTTATTAACTTACTTGTTAACACACACCGTTCTGACAGAAACCCTTAATGCGATCCGGGCCCGCTCACTCGCACAACAGTGCCTGGTGGCTCGAGAACACAAACCATGAAATAGGTTCCAAGGTACAAGCCTTGAAAAATGTATAATACAGAATTTTTTATTGGTTCCGCGTAGCCACGTGAACCGGAATTATGCCGGTAATGTTTTATCAGTACAGAGGTGAAGGGAAGGAGGCCTTCACAAGGGAGAGACTAGTGACACTTCAGGACTGCGTTGTCGTCGTGTCCAGGTGCAGGTCCTGTGTGTGTGTGTGTGTGTGTGTGTGTGTGTGTGTGTGTGTGTGTGTGTGTGTGTGTGTGTGTGTGTATGTGTATGTGTGTGTGTGTGTGTGTCCAGGCACTGGTCCTTCATCAGATCCGGATACGGCCTGGATCCGGCGGACTGCGGTAAACCTCGGGATAAACAGAGAGACTAATATTAGCGTAGTAGACGCCATCCTTCTTATGATGTACAAAGTACATCGGAATTTATGGGAAGTGTTCCCGGTTCCGGCTGATCAAAACTATGCAGCCTAACATTGAATTATAGAAGTCTATAATGTGTTCTGTGTATGCTAAGCCAAAGAGATGAGTTTTTAGTCTAGATTTAAACTGACAGACTGTGTCTGCTTCCTAGACAATGTTAGGAAGATTGTTCCAGAGTTTTGCTGCTAAATAGGAAAAGGATCTACCGCCAGCAGCCAATTTAGATATTCTAGGTATTATCAACTGGCCAGAATTTTGAGATCGCAATAGACGTGAAGGAGTATAATGCGTTAAGAGCTCGCTCAAGTAGTGGGGAGCTAAACCATTTAGTGCTTTAATAGGGAGCCAATGCAGTGTTGACAGAACCGGGCTAATATAGTCATACTGAAGACAAACACCGTCAGGCATCACTGTATTCACTGAAGTCTCTGAGTGAGTTTTAATGGCAGGTTTTCACTGTTCCAGCACTCATTTGAGGACATGGAGAACTACAGACGACACGTTCATTCACGTTCATGAGCGAACATTCAGAGAGAGAGCGACATGCTGGCGGTCACACACACTCACACACACACTGAGTTTCCCCAATTAAACCACTGAGAGAATCTGCTAATCAGCAGCTGTCTGTCTCTCTCACTGTCTGTCTCTCTGACAGGCAGCTCAGTGTGTGTGTGTGTGTGTGTGTGTGTGTGTGTGTGTGTGTGTGTGTGTGTGTGTGTGTGTGTGTGTGTGTGTGTGTGTGTGAGAGAGCTGGACACTCGCTGTGGGCTCGCCTGAGGGAGTCAGTGTGTCAGACACTAATGAGACAGACAGGAGATTTGCTGAGGCAGTGAGAGACAGACAGAGCTGCAGTATCTGTATGAGTTTAATCAGCTCTCTCACACACACACACACACACACACACACACTCAAATGAGATGTGCAGATACAGCTGTGATACACACTGAACAAACACTTCATTAAGACACATGAAGGACTGGCACTCATACAGTTACAATACATGATTCAAGTGTGAGGTCACTCATATCATCACACACACAGCACACAACACGAGTTACTTGATGCTGAACAGGTTAAATGTCTGTGTCTACACCAGGGCAGTTAAAATTCACCATGAAATTAAAACAGGCAATTCTTGTTTTGTTTTTTTATGGAATATAGCAGTGTTTTTTTTTTCTAAATGATTGATGGCTGCTCATCATGTGTTAATAATCTTGAATCAGAATAACTTCTTCTCTTCTCTTCTCTGATGACGAGGGCGGGGCTATGACCTGTCACTCACATGAGATCCACCAATAGCAAACCACAACCATCCAATCAATTCCTCACAGACACAATCAAGCCCCGCCCACATGTGTTCTTGTTCCTGAAGCGTTATTTCTCAATGTTCTCTGAATGTTCAGAGAATGTCCAATGTTTTTTTAAAGTGTGTGCACTAACATTACATTGTATCATTTTTCAAACACTATAAGAACGTTACTTTTCAATGTTCTCTGAACGTTCTGAAACAAGTAGTTATATTTAAAAAATGTTAGATGAACGTCCAACTGAAATGTTTCAGGTAAAAATGCTCCATGAAAGAGGTATAAATAATGTTTTTGTGCTATTGTTCTGAGAACATAATTAAAGACCAGATAACTTTGAATGAACGTTGAATTAATGTTACAGGAAGAACGTTTGTTCATGACTTAGAGAATCTTGCAAGAACGTTCTCTGTCAGCTGGATTAACTTCCGACAGCAAACAGTCATCATTCAAGTCATAAATCAGAGACTCTTGCTGTCAGGACGAGCTTTCATACAGAAAGGAAATCCTCACATAAGTTACACAATCAGAATATAACAATCAGTCGCCAGTGATTCTCTGAGGAGCAGATCTCTGACAGATCGACTGACATGAAGACGTTTAAGAGTCTCTGAAGTTCCTCCTGCTCTGACAGATCGAGTCGAGAGACGAGACGATGTGGAATTCATTCTTACTTTCATTACCGTTTTGTTCTTGCAGTGTGATGCAAAGAAATTATTGAAGTTAATTTTATTTTTAATTTAAAATGATCAAGCATCACGTTAGTTCAGGCAGGCCAAGCTCACGTCCGCTGTTCCCGACGTGCACCAATCCGGTTTCGACATCTATCACAGCGGCACATTCCCATTCCTCCAGCATCTCCTCGATCGCATCGCTGCTCGCTATCTAACTCCCTCCTCCAGCCCAACCTGTAGTCAATCTGACCTTCTG
>JAPDVR010000009.1:52442366-52449866 GCA_026230005.1 Gila orcuttii | reverse complement strand
TATACTGACGTAGTCTTGCCAACAACCTGTCTGTTTCCTAAACAGAGTAGTTTCCTCACTTGTAGAGGCATCAGATAGGGAGGACTGCAGATAGTGGCAGTGATCGCTCACAGACCGGATCATAGAGACGGGCATCCTGGAGAGTAGAACTCAGCATAGTGCACTCTAACCCTTGCAAACGAGGGGAGTAACTCAACTCGATCCTGGATCTACACAGTGCTTCAAGGCCCTGTGGAGGCTGGGCACTCTAAATAATAAGGGGTGCGCCTCCAGCTCTAAGGTTTACATTGCCAACAGGCAGTGTACTCAGCAGAAGTGCTATCGCCCCTTTAATGCAAGGGGAGTATAGTCTTACGCTACCGGAGTATCGGGGATGCCTACTGTAAGGCCTACAGATGTGACTGTCACGGGTGTCAGCTGGGGCAGTGCTTTGGCTCTAAGGGAGCATACTCAACCATCCCAAATGGGAGGGAGTAACTACTATGTCTCTACCTGAGCCTGGGTGGTGAAGAGTGATATCATACGAGCTATGGGTAGCAAAGTACTCTAAATAATGACCCTAACCTAAGGGGAGTACAATCAGGATGACCCTGAAGTATGTATCAGGCTCGAGGCCTATTATCTTGTATTTTTTACAAGACAGATTTTATATTCTCTACTAAACCCAAGGGAATGGAGGCCTCAGTAAGTGGCCATCGACATTCAACCTTATGACTTGAATTCTTTTATTTAAGGGGCAAACAATGAATGCACAAGTTGTGTGTCATCCAGTATCAAATATCTTAGACACCAATGCACACACTTCCTGAAGCGTTTTCACAAACAATGATTACCTTTTGAAGTTTTTAGTCCCTGAAGACGAAAAAGGCGTTGACATGTTCTCTAGACGCCCCTTATATACTTCCGGGTCGCACTAGTAGTGACGTCCTAGGCTGTCGCTAGCCAATAGGATTGCCGTGATTAGACAAGCGTTTCAGACACCGGTTTACGCAGAGGCGCTCCCCACAGCGTCATCGACGCAGTGCGAGTTCCCTTTCGAAAGGGAAATATAAATATGAGGGCCGTGGGAGAACGGCACGAAGCCGGTGCCGTGATTACTGATGAGCGCCACCAGTGCCACGAACCGGTCTCGTATTTCTCACGGAGGAGCGGAAGCATAAAAGGAGGAGCGACGACAGTGGAGATCGAGAGAGGCCAGGCCTGGATTTATTTTGTGTTTTGTTATATGTGACAGCAGTCGTCCGTGAGGACTTTTGTTTTGTGTTTGTTTATTTTATTATTAAAGAATTTAAATGTTTGCTGGTTCCCGCCTCCTTGTTCCCATAACAACGTACTGCGTTACACTGGTGTCGCTCATCCGTAATCACGGCACCGGCCTCTCGCTGTCCTCCCACGGCCCTCGACCTCGTCCTGCTTGCCACAACAATGTTATTATCCATTTAATCATGATATTTGTTGGAAAAGTATGGTAATTCAAACAGTAATCGACACCTGTTTTGTATATTCCATGGGCGTGGGTTATAGTGGGTTAAAAGAGGAATATTATGACTTCATAAGATCCGGAAAATTGCACTGTAGTCCAAACGAGTTTGTTGTAGTTCAAGTGGATTGTGTTAAATAAAAAATCTCTCTTTGGAGTGGACTGAGCTTTGTAGCCTTGCAGATCTCTTAAATGCTCAAACAGCAACATTACACACTAACTAAAGTTGAAAAAGTGAAAAGCATAATAGGACCCCTTTAAAAATTGTGTTAAATTTCAAATATTGTGGGGGGAGGGATGTCTAACTGGCCGTGTCTATTATTGGTCGTGTGACGGCCCTGAAACACAACAGTGCCGGTTAAAAGCCCGTCACGATGGAACACTGGAGCAGAAGCAGAGCCGGCCTGAGCACTGGGAGACGGGGAGGGGTGTTCGTGATCATCTTCCAGCTGCTAATAATCCCAGTAACAGTGGACCGGTGCAGGCGCAGCAGGTGCTCTGCTATCAGGATGGGTTAGGGTTAGGGTTAGTGTTATCAGACCTGAGCAGAAGTGACCTGACTTGCACAAACCTCCAGCTCCTCTGTCCACATCAGTCATTACGTGTCACTTCTCATGTGCCAAACCTCCCATGATCCAGACTAGCAACAATCACAGATCAAGACTGTCTGTTTCTGCTTAAACACCAGATTCAATGTTCATGTTTCTCACAAGAGGTCAAACGGCCTCCAGACAAGGCACACACACTCGCAGCGGATGAATGAGTGAAAAGGTCAGGCTTCGATCGAGCGAGGTTAATGAGTGGACGGCAGACGCCTCACCTGACATTTAATCACACAGCGTGAACACGATCCGCTCACTGTTTACAGAGTCGTGTTGACTCGCGCGTGACGCTGCATGCAGAGACGGCTAGAGATTCTCCAATTACCAGAGAAGAAATTCACTCCTGCCTCTTGTTTTCGGCAACTTTTCTCCTCTTGGAGAGTAATAGCAGGTGAATCTCACACAGGCAGTTTCCAGGTTTACAGCTGCAGTTGTGGGGCTAATAAAGCTCCGCCGGGGCGTCTGAGAGATGCTTAACACAACAGTAAAGAGCCGCCGGAGTCACTAAGGCCCCTGGAAGGGTCCGACACACTAAATTGGTTCCAGAGGGAAAATTCTCCATTATAGAGATGACAAAGAAGTCTCTATTGGCACCGTTATGAAGTCAACTCTTTTCCACAGAACGAGTCTCGCTGAAACCTGTGCTTCTGCTCCGAGACGAACTAAAGCTAGAGCCGTGAGTTTCAGAAGGAACCAATGTAAAACATGCCATCATGATTATATATGTCTTCATTTTAAATATATACCATAGACCAGACAACTTAAATAATTAATAATTTACTCACTCTTACTTTGTTAATCATTATTATCAGTATTCTTAATCTGTTCATCAAAAACTAATTTGTTCAGTGACCTTTTTTTTTAGATGATGACAAAGTTTTTATGCTTAATAAAATTACTTGGCTTGGAATGACTATACAAATCAAAATACAATAACATACTAAAAATAATGAATTTCAGTAACATTCTTTTGTTTTTGTCACTTTCATCAGTCACATTTACAGTTACAATTCATCCGTTCGTCCTTGTGAAGGAGAATGAGTCGAGAACATGCCAGTTCATTCAGACTCAAATCAACAAAATGCTTGAGCCAAAAAAAAGCGAACTACAGCTGACGGTCTGCAGTGCGAATAAACCGATCTGTGAAGTGATTCACAGAGTATGTGTGAATGTGTGTGTGAAGTGATTCCAGCGTGAAGTGATTCATAACAGAATGCAAAGCTGATATAAAAAACTAGATGACTTGTAATTTCCTACAACTTAATTCTGAAAAAACAGAGATTCTAATTATTGAACAAAAAACTTCCTCACGTAATAACCTAGAATACTGTCTACACAGTATTCAGTCAGTCTAACACAAGCTGCTCTGGCAAGTCTTAGTTGTCGGTTAGGAACCTGGGTGTGCTCTTTGATATCAATCTTTCAATTGAAAGTCACATGTCTAGTATCTGTAAAACTGCATTCTTCCATCTTAAAAATATATATAAATTACGACATATGCTTTTAATGACAAATGCGAAACAGTTAGTTCATGCGTTCATGACATCAAGGCTAGATTATTGTAATGCTCTTATGGGTGGTTGCCCTGCACGCTTAATAAACAAACTACAGCTGGTCCAAAACGCAGCCGCTAGAGTTCTTACCAGAACCAAGAAGTATGACCATATTACCCCGGTTCTGTCAACACTGTATTGGCTCCCTATTAAACATCGTATAAATTTTTAATTATTGCTGATTACTTACAAAGCACTAAATGGTTTAGCTCCCCAGTACTTGAGCGAGCTCTTAACGCATTATAGTCCTTCACGTCTATTGCGATCTCAAAATTCTGGCCAGTTGATAATACCTAGAATATCTAAATCAACTACTGGCGGTAGATCCTTTTCCTATTTAGCACCAAAACTTTGGAACAATCTTCCTAACATTGTCCGGGAAGCAGACACAGTCTGTCAGTTCAAATCTAGACTAAAAACACATCTCTTTGGCTTAGCATACACATAACACATTATAGACTTCTATAATTCAATGTTAGGCTGCATAGTTTAGATCAGCCGGAACCGGGAACACTTCCCATAAATCCTGATGTAATTGTTACATCATAAGAAGAATGGCGTCTACGCTAATATTAGTCTCTCTGTTTATTCCGAGGTTTACTGCAGTCCGCCGGATCCAGGCCGTATCCGGATCTGATGAAGGACCAGCGCCTGGACGGACACACACACACACACACACACACACACACACACAGACACAGACACAGACACAGACACAGACACAGACACAGACACACACACACACACACACACACACACACACACACACACACACACACACAAACACACACAGACACACACACACACACACACACACACACATTTTAACTATTTATTTAAGTCCACTTAAAATAAATGATTTACAGGGACACAAATACTATAGATGCAGTCAAATGATGACAGCATGCACATAATGAAGGACCAGTGACATACAGCAGATCTTCACAATATTTAGCGTCACTCAGTTGTTATGAATACAAGTAGCATCGTCTCCGCCAGATATGACGGCTGCCTATAATAGCAGACAGAGCGCAGTACTTTGCTAGCCGTTTAGCCCTCTTTTTGGGCATCCCTAGTTGTTGAAGCCCCCTTACAACCAGCCTGTGTGTGTGTCCCAAGCTGCCAAATATGAGCACAAGAAGTCGGCTCTGATAACCTAACTCTGAGATGACGTTCAGGAGTGGTTGATATTTAATCATCTTAGTCATAAAAGCTTCTTCCATACTAGAGTCAAAGGTACATGCAACCTCCACAACAAACACCTCGCTGATCTCTTCATTAATCACAACAATATCTGGTGTATTTGCAAGCACATGAGAAAAGGTTTCAGGGCTATTACAATTCTGAAACATAGATGATTTTACACAAGAATGTTTGTACATTTTTACAGCAGATGAGAAAAGGCTTGATATGTCCTTCACTATAAGATCCACTATTCTGTCGTGGCGTGCGATGTACATTCCTTTATAGGCATGGCAGCCGTTTAAGATGTGTGGCAGTGTTTCTGTGATCTGTTCTGTAGTGTGATGCAAGCAATGAGGTACCTGAGCTGTAGGAAACCAGATAGAGAGATTGAGTCTGGTTGGAAGAACTTGTAGTCTGGCTTTTACTGTAAAAATGATAATATCCTCACTGAGTGCAGTATTCTTAAAAAATGAGTGAGAAACAGAGTGATCAGCGGAGGAGAGACACGCAAGTTTCCCCTGAAGTTTCAGGCCTGTCCAGTGTTGTTTCTGGTGATGTTGGTGTAGGTCCAGGAAAGTTGGCCGGGCCCCTGTGGATGTTAGTGTGTAGCAGTGACCACCGTATGTGGCTGTGGCCCTGACAGAGGTCAGGGGGTCACCAATGATGTCCTCGGAGACCCTCACAGTCCCAGAGTCAGACCGCACCCACTCCAGTGATACTCCAGTTCGAACACAGAGGTTGTTCAGGTCTGGCCAGTCTGACCAGACGCCAAAGCCGGCAGAATGGGTGTCAAGTTTCCCGCTGGATTTTCTCTTAAAGCCAAGGAAGTGTGTCTCTGACTCTCCGGCCAGCGGCACCTTGCGCCTCCGAAGGTCCAAGAACAGGGAGGATCGGGCCAGCTCTCTCACCTCCTTGTCATCATTATTCAGCATGTTCAGAAGATGGGAAATCCGCATGCTGGTATAAATCCAGATCATGTTTGGTACCCCCAACCCTCCTTCCCATTGGGGGTGAAAAATAATATCACGGGTACTAGTTATTACGGGTGCGTGTTCAGTTCAAACCATTTTCGTACTAAGCTCACTGTCTTGTTAGGTTAGGGTTAGGGTACACACACATACACACACAAAAACACACAACAGATCTGATGAAAGACCTGCGCCTGGACACGATGACGACGGCAGCCCCTGTGAAGGCCTGCTTCCCTTTACCTCTGTACTGATAAAACGTTGTCAAAATAGTTCAGGTTCACATGGCTACGCGGAAGTGATAAATAATTACAAATACAAATTTTTAAGGCCAGACAAATAATTTGGTGAGGTCAATTTGTAAAGAAAGACTACACGCCTGCGCACATATTCAAACGCGCATCTCTATAGACTAAACACGTAATACGCATGTGAACACCGTCACCATTTTCACAGGTTTGCGTTTCTGAAGTTAGAGCAGAGATAATCTTTTTTCCGAAATTTTCAAGGCTTGCATTCTCGGGACACCAGCCACTATTGTTGTGCGAATGAGTGGCCGGAGCACGTTAAGGGTTTTCTGTTTTCTGTTAGAACAGTGTGTGTTAGCGGCCGCTAAGGCAACAGAAGTGAATCAATCAAAACTAACTTTAGCTGGACAATAACTTTATTCTAGAGCTGCTGTAAAGCCTAAACAATCTCTGTTACTTTAATTTCCTATTATCACTATAAAGCTGCTTTGAAACAGTCCATACTGTTAAAAGTGCAATATAAATTAAGGTGTCTTGACTTGACTTGAGCAGTGTCTGATGTTGGACATGTGACCAGTGAGGTCATGATGACATCAGCAGTGCACCGGCGGCTGGAGGATCGAACGCTTCAGTCTAATATTAATCTAGACGACACAAACAGCTCTGAGAGAATCAGAGAAACAGCCTCGTCTCTGGAGGGATGAGAGATAAACAGCTAAACTAACCACTCATCTGATATCAGATGCTGTGAGACAGATGATTACAGTGGCCCAGAGAGAGAGACAGGCAGAGATTAGAAGAGATGGATGATGGGATTCAAGAGAGAGATGGAAAAAAACTCCCTACAAATAATAGAAAAGAGAAGGGTTAGTGAGAGGAGAGCAACAGCAGGGAGAAACAGGAGGAAGACTGAGTTAGTAAGGATGAAGAACACACACACGCACATGCACACACACGCACACACACACACACGCACGCACACGCACACGCACACGCACACGCACACGCACACACACACACACACACACACACTCTCTCTTCAATAATACATAAGCCTCAGACAATCAATAGTGCCGCTGGCCGCCTCAAACGCTGCAACATAACAGAGAAGAACACGACCTCTCTAGCACTGCAGCACTTCCTGCTGTCTCAATGCACACCTGTCTCTCTGCACACCTGTCTCACTGCTCACATGCTGTCTCACTGCACACCTGTCTCACTGCACACTTGTCTCACTGCACACCTTCTGTCTCACTGCACACTTGTCTCACTGTACACCTGCTGTCTCACTGCAGCACTGTCTTACTGCACACCAGCTGCCTCACTGTACACGTCTCACTGCACACCTGTCTCACTGCACACATTGCTGTCTCAATGCAGCACTGTTTTACTGCACACCTGATATCTGTCTCACTGCCCACCTGTCTCACTGCTCACCCACCTGTCTCACTGCACACCTGCTGT
>JAPDVR010000009.1:52432366-52437366 GCA_026230005.1 Gila orcuttii | reverse complement strand
AGCCACATATATGAATTACGTTTATTTTGTTTTTCCTTGTTTATTCAAAATATTTACAAACTTTTTAACTATAGCATGAATTATATGATATATTCCAATTGTCAAATGTGTGGAAGTGGATGTGTTGTGTCGTTTAAACATACATAAAAGTAAGTGGCCAGTGAACATGAGAGAAGAATTAACTTTATTATTTCATACACAATGTGCATCTGATATGAACAAAACACAATGTCAAACTATAATTGAAAGGATCATTATTGCAGCTTATTCCATAGACATCAGTGTATGGAATTTGAATTAACCAAACTATAAATGTATTTTTCTTACTATAGTACTATTTAAATGTCTGAAAACTCAAATAAACATTATGTGGTTAAAAACACTGAATAGTTGTGATATATGAAAAGCACATCGCGTTTGAATTTATCAGTGACGCATTGAACATTCTAATCGTACCCGTGTGATCGTATGCGTGGGGGGCAAAACTGAGATCTGAGGGGGCAAAACTGAGATCTGAGGGGGAAAACTGAGATCTGAGGGGGCAAAACTGAGATCTGAGGGGGGGAAAAACTGAGATCTGAGGGGGTAAACCTGAGATCTGAGGGGGAAAGGCTGAGATCTGAGGGGGCAAATCTAAGATCTGAGGGGTAAAACTGAGATCTTAGGGGGTAAACGGAGATCTGAGGGGGCAAAACTGAGATCTGAGGGGTAAAACTGAGATCTGAGGGGTAAAACTGAGATCTGAGGGGGCAAACCTGAGATCTGAGGGGGCAAAACTGAGATCTGAGGGGGCAAAACTGAGATCTTAGGGGGCAAAACTGATATCTTAGGGGGCAAAACTGAGATCTGAGGGGTAAAACTGAGATCTAAGGGGTAAAACTGAGATCTGAGGGGTAAAACTGAGATTTTAGGGCGTAAAACTGAGATCTGAGGGGTAAAACTGAGATCTTAGGGGGTAAAACTGAGATCTGAGGGGTAAAACTGAGATCTGAGTGCTGCAATGCCCTCGTGGTGCTGGCCCTGTTAATAACACTGCATGAGAGATGTTCTCAATTTTCATTTTTACTAAAACTTCAAACAAACAAACCAAAATAATAGGCATGATTTTCCCAGGCCACATGTAAAATTATTAAAAAGATTATTAAAATGAATACTTATTAATAACAGTTGATGACAATAACAGTTCAGTTTATTCTCCTCATACTGACATGAATGTTTAAAATTCCAAAGGGAGAGATGGACATTTTTTATTATTATTTTGTGCTGTATTGTTTGGTTACGGTGTTAGGCAGCAATAAATAACACTTTAAAATCTGATTGGCATGCGTCTGTCATGAATGACAATGCTTGGGTAGTTCACCGTCTTTCCCTCAACTTTAGAAGGTTTTTGGCGGGGTCTAGTTGTCTTCCTTTGTGAAGTTGAGCCCTCCACTGATCCCGATTCCTTGATGCTATGGTCCAGTATTCAGGTTGTATGCGAAAGTCTACAAGATCTCGTTTGAGTACATCTTTAAAGCGAAGCTTTGGTCTACCAGTGTGACGAGTTCCCTCTTCCAGAACGCCATGAAGGATAGAGTGAGGGATGCGGGATGGTGGCTTTCTGTTTACATGTCCTGTCCATCTGAGACGAATGAATTTGAGCCTTGATGATAGAGGTCCTGAATTAGTTATCTCAAAGAGTTCCTCGTTTGTCATCTTGTCTTCCCAGGTTTTTCCTATGATGAACCGTAGGTTTCTGGTGTGAAAAGCACTGAGTCTACTTTCTTGTGGGCAATAGGTTGCATAAAGTAGCATCCTCGGCGTAGAGTAGATCAAGCACAACAAATTGCTGGGTCTTGGTTTTAGCTTTGAAACGAGACAAATTAAAGACATTTCCATCGTTACGTGACAATAGAGAGACACTGGTGTTGTTGTCCATGTCTCAATATGCTCTTTTGAATACATAGAAGTAAATACCGAACAGTGTAGGCGCTAATACACAGCCTTTTTTTACACCTTGTTTGATGGGAAAGTACCAGACAGCTCACCGCCAAACTTACCCTACCCAGCATACCGTCATGAAATGACTGAATCAGTAAGAGTAGAGTAGGTGGATAGCCAGCTTTCTCAAGGACCAGGAAAAGAGATTTTCTTCCACATAGTCAAAAGCTTTTGTTAGGTCAACAAAAGCCATGTAAAGCGGTTGCCGCTGCTCTCGTGACTTCTCTTGTAGTTGTCGGACAGCAAAGATCAGTGGTTGATCGCTGTGGTCAGAACCCGCACTGCGATTTTGTATATGCATCTTCAGCCATTTCCTGCAGGTTGGATTGTGTCAAAGGATGATTTGTACCAGTCTGGATCTTGACGTTTTCTTAACCGCCGAGGGTCTTTCCGAAAGTCTTAACCGCCGCGTCATGTACAGTATTTCTCAGCGAGTCCCATTATGATTCAACATCAGATTCTTTGTCTATGGACTTCGGGCCTTCCTCGAGACTCTTACAGTACTCCTCTTTGAAAGCAGGTATGCGTGTTTTTGTAACATCAATTTTCTTGGAATGTTTAACTTGGCGATAGTAGGACCTTAGCTGCAGCTGCATCTTAAACACAACTAGACTGTGGTCTGTGTCACAGACTGCGCTGTGATTGGTGCGTGTGTTGAGCACCTCTCTTCTCTGCTTCTGTCTTACTATGATAAAATCCAGCTGATGCCTTTACTTGGATCTTAGGTGACACCATGTGAAATTAATGAATGCATAATAATCGTGATAATTGTGAAACCGTGATTATTCCTCAGACTATAATCCTAAAAACAAAATCTATAATCGTTGCGTCCCTAATTCCAGCCTGGGTCACGTCGCGCATCTTTCGAATGTTTACATGCACTTATTTTCATCAGTCAGAATGAATCTATTCATATGGCGTAAAACATCACAATAACAATGTTCATCACAGCAAACTATTTTTAAATCAAATTGAGAAAATAATCAGATTTATTTAGATTTGTATGCTTTTCCTGTATTCAGATCTACATCAGCCCTTACAGTCCGATTGAAATGTCATTCAGATCGAGGTGTTTTCAGGCTTTTCAGTCCCATTATAAACAGATTACTTTGCTGCATGTAAATGTAGCTACTATCCTATAAGAAGAAACAACAAAACATATTAAAGACTCAAACAGTGATGATGTCATGCAGTGGATGGGCGGAGTTAAAGCTGGAAACAGTGATGATGTCATGTAGTGTATGGGCGGAGTCTCACAGTCAAAGTCATATCAGTCGCTACTGTGAACTGTTCAAGGTCCTCCTTATTTGTTAGTCACTTCAGATCAAGGGTGTTCAATCTTTTATATGCCACAGAACCCTAATATAATCATCCTGGTGTGAGGGAGCTAAACAGTTCATTCGTGATGTCATCACAATGAGCACATCCCTGACAATCCCATCTGAATGAGTTCATCACGTGTTCAATAAACTCATTTAAAGCTACAGTGTGTCATTAATGAACAGAACATCTACTTGCAGACAGTCTCTGGTTTAGAGAAAACACACTCGAAAGCTCTGGAATAGCCTGAACTGTGATGAGCTTTGCTGAGTCTGAACATGCCGGCGCTCACAGCTTGATCCGAGTGGGAATGAAAGCCTGGCTGTGTGTGTGATGGTCACGGGACACAAGTCTTTCCACTGGCTGTGTGTGTGTGTGTGTGTGTGTGTGTGTGATGGTCACGTGACACAAGTCTTTCAGATCAGAGACTGAAGCCTTTCATTTCACTGTTCATGTTTCCATACAGACTCTCTATAGCACCATCTTTATACTGGAGCTGCTTTAGTGATGCACATCTTTAATAAGAGAAGCATGTGATTATAATGCAGATGCTGCAGTTCCTCATGTGTCGTGTGGCTTTGAATCCTTAAAACAGCATTAATTAAATGTGGCCTGATAGATTGTGGAGTCATGATGAATTTATTACCGCTGCGTATTCCCACAACTGCCTGAACAATCCTGACAGAGTAAAAATACGCTTATAAGCACATCAATCACAGCAGAGAATGACAAACACACACACACACACACACACACACACACACACACACACACACACGCACACGCACACGCACACGCACACGCACACGCACACGCACACACACACACACACACACATTTGTGTTGTGACTAAAGCTAGATGGATAGATGGATATATATCTATATATATATATATATATATATATATATATATATATATATATATATATAGATATATATAGATATAGATATATATATAGATAGATAGATAGATAGATAGATAGATAGATAGATAGATTTCTGAGTTTTTGAGGTTTGCCCAGAGATAACGGATAATCGTTTGCACCTTCAAACCTATTTCAGGGAGTGCGTTCTCGAGACTCCAGGCACTGTTTTGTGTGGAAGAGCGACCGGAGCATGTTAAGGGTTTTCTGTTTGTACGGTGTCATGTTAGTGGCCGCTAAGTTAATTAACTAATGATCTTCGCAACGGAAGTGAATCAATCAAAATTAACTTTAGCTGGAAAATAACTTTTTCCTAGAGCTGTGATATAGCCTAAACAATCTGTTACGGTAATTTCCTATTATCACTGTAAAGCTCTATATTGTTAAAAGCGCTTTATAAATGAAGGAGACTTGACTGAACAGAATTATAAAGCAACAATTTTGTTTTTGCCCCCATTTTTCATGAGCTGAACTCAAAAGATCTAAGACTTTTTCAATGTACACAAAAGGCCTATTTCTCTCAAATATTGTTCACAAATCTGTCAAAATCTTGTTAGTGAGCACTTCTCCTCTGCTGAGATAATCCATCCACCTCACAGGTGTGGCATATCAAGGTGCTGATTAGACAGCATGATTATTGCACAGGTGTGCCTTAGGCTGGCCTCAATAAAAGGCCACTCAAAATCTCTAAACTCTTTGATCGTGAATTAAAGAGCTCTGTATCTGCCTCTCACTCCCATTCATTTATTGGCATGAACGCGTTTCGTCAACAGTTCA
>JAPDVR010000009.1:52419866-52427366 GCA_026230005.1 Gila orcuttii | reverse complement strand
GATGGGAAAACTCTCACAGGAATTATCATCATGCGCTCTGGAATTTCAATTACCTTTCCAGCATCATATCTGACCTTTAAAGCAACATTCGACACAAACAACTAACACACTCTCAACCGAAGCCATAGACACCAGACGCCCTCTAAAACAGAACAATACACACATAAACATCTGAATTCTGACCGTCTTTCAGTCCGTTGAATTCAGCCAGATGAGAGTTCAGTGAAGGATACAAACACCTGGGGAATCATTAATGAAGCATTACATGATGAATCAGAGAAACGCTGGTCAACACGAGACTGATCCTTGTATGGAGGAATACTGGGAAAAACTAAACTAACAGGAAACTTTAGCTAACGATGAACAAACGTTCTTGCAGTAACGTTAATACACCATTCATTATCACGTTCTCAAAGCGTTAGCACAAAAACATTGTGTATACATTGTTCACGGAAAGTTTTTACCTGAAATGTTTTAGTTGGATATTTGTCTAACGTTTTTTAAATGTTGCTACTTGTTTCAGAGCGTTCAGAGAACATTAAAAAGTGACGTTCCCATAATGATTGAAGAATGATACAATGTAATGTTCCCTTAATGTTCACATAACCAAGAAAACATTTTAAAAACTGGACGTTTTGAACATTCAGAAATAACATTTTCATAAATAAATGAGGAACATTAGCAAAACGTTCTAAGAACAAATGTTAGCTGGAAACCTGCAGTAAAATATAAACCTAAGATTAAAATGTGTCAATTATTTTATGCATATGCATGTGTCCTGTTGTTCCTGTGAAGAAAACTGAATCCCTCAGGTCTGTATCCAGGATGATCCAGCGTTAATGGACATCAAACGAAATCTAATCACTAATAAACAGCATACAGAACGAATCTCTGGCGCCTCAGACTGAATCTTCCTGTGTATCTGAAGCAGATCTAACGTGTTTCCAGACTCCTTCCTCTCACTGTATTTCTAAAGCTTCTCCTTCCATCAGCACAACCTCTTCTGTCGCTTTACAAACTCACACAATCTCCTCACGCGTTGAACAAACGCAAAGATGTTCTCTAAAACAATGAACTTCATCACGTGCCATTTTCAGCAGGGAAATCTGATGAGATTTGGAATTATGAAACTCAATTTTATGAGTCGTTCAGGAAGAGATGTTTCCTTCCCGAGTGGATTTCATATAATTTCATTAGCATTTGTACACTGACTCACCACACACATGCACACACACACACACACACACACACACACACACACACACACACACTGCCTGAGGTGTCTGCTTGTGTTCACGTCTGATCATTGGACTCATTAATATCCACTCACACACATGCGGATGTTACGGTGGTTTGGCAGCGCCTTCATTAACTGCGCCTGAGGTTCGAGGCCTCGGCCAATCAGAGTGTGTTAACAGCATAATGACCTGACACAGCTCAGCGTGTGATTGGCTGGAGCAGCGGAGCAGGACGACTCACTGACCGTGTTTAATCAAACAGGAAGGGTTGAATCGATTAGCAGGAAAGCTGCTGCCTCACTCTGTGTGTGTGTGTGTGTGTGCTTTTCTCGTGATGAGGTGAGCAGTGGAAACCTTCTCATGCATCAGACATGAACGCAGCTGCTGCATCATCATTCTTCTTTTATTCACATTCATTTATTCAGTTTCTCAGTGTGTTCAAGTATAATTCTTCAGAAATACTGAATGTCATTACAGCTGCACTGGTTTCATGTTTAAACACGAGGCGTGTGTAAGTGACGTGTGCACGAGTGTTCATGCGTAACCTGATTCATACCCTCAAATAACACTGTCAACTTTATTACAGATTACTACGGGAAGCATTGTTTAGTTTTGAACGGTTTAATATAATGAGATTTTGTTTGGTCACTCCGCTCTCTGATCATTGAAGTGCCCTGGAATGGCAGCTTTGTTTGATGCGTTGATGTAATTTCCACTGAAACAGGAAGCTAAGGCGGGACATTTTGAATGGCTCTTCCCCTTTTTCAAATAGCCAATAGCGTTTAGTTTATCTCACAGACTGCAAGTCGTACTTGACAGCAACATGGAAGCGAATCCGAGCGCTGATGATACGTTGGATTCAGTAGTAGAGGTGTGAATAAATTCATTATTTATAATTCATAATTCAGAAAAATATATATCTCCTAAATTGTCATTGTTTTGGAACACACCAGCTTATTCATAACCTTAAGGCTAACATATTCATATTAAAAGCTAAAAAACATGATGTCAGTATCATTTATATAAAATTTATATAAAACAACTTTAAAAGTAAAACTATAAAAAAAAACTTAAAAAAATAGAACTATAGCATAAAATAAATACAAAGTTCTGTCATGAAAATCGGTCCTTAACTCGGTGCTCGGTCTGCTCGCAATCACATCATTACCAATAGGGCAGCTGATTGGTTCCAGATTTATCAATAGCCAATCAGCTCGCTGCTCAACCTTCAAATACATGGGTAGCATTTGACTTAACAAAACCCTCCACCTTCCCCAGCTCCACTGTGTAGATCTGTACTGGTAACTCATGAGCGCTTCAGAAACCCTCCTCCTTCCCCAGCTCCACCTGTGTAGATCTGTACTGGTAACTCATGAGCGCTTCAGAAACCCTCCTCCTTCCCCAGCTCCACGTGTGTAGATCTGTACTGGTAACTCATGAGTGCTTCAGAAACCCTCCTCCTTCCCCAGCTCCACCTGTGTAGATCTGTACTGGTAACTCATGAGCGCTTCAGAAACCCTCCTCCTTCCCCAGCTCCACCTGTTGTAGATCTGTACTGGTAACTCATGAGCGCTCCAGAAACCCTCCTCCTTTCCCAGCTCCACCTGTGTAGATCTGTACTGGTAACTCATGAGCGCTCCAGAAACCCTCCTCCTTTCCCAGCTCCACCTGTGTAGATCTGTACTGGTAACTCATGAGCGCTTCAGAAACCCTCCTCCTTCTCCAGCTCCACCTGTGTAGATCTCTACTGGTAACTCATGAGCGCTTCAGAAACCCTCCTCCTTCCCCAGCTCCACCTGTGTAGATCTGTACTGGTAACTCATGAGCGCTTCAGAAACCCTCCTCCTTCCCCAGCTCCACCTGTGTAGATCTCTACTGGTAACTCATGAGCGCTTCAGAAACCCTCCTCCTTCCCCAGCTCCACCTGTGTAGATCTGTACTGGTAACTCATGAGGCTTCGGAAACCCTCCTCCTTCCCTAGCTCCACCTGTGTAGATCTGTACTGGTAACTCATAGAAACCCTCCTCCTTCCCTAGCTCCACCTGTGTAGATCTGTACTGGTAACTCATAGAAACCCTCCTCCTTCCCCAGCTCCACCTGTGTAGATCTGTACTGGTAACTCATGAGCGCTTCAGAAACCCTCCTTCTTCCCCAGCTCCACCTGTGTAGATCTGTACTGGTAACTCATGAGCGCTTCAGAAACCCTCCTCCTTCCCCAGCTCCACCTGTGTAGATCTGTACTGGTAACTCATGAGCGCTTCAGAAACCCTCCTCCTTCCCCAGCTCCACCTGTGTAGATCTGTACTGGTAACTCATATGTCGTGTGTGTATCGGCAGCAGCAGCAGATCTATTCTGCCAGATCAACATATCAACATTGTCATAAACATTACCATGACAATCACACCGAGAGTTGTCAAGACACAACTATTAAAATATCTTTAAAATACAACTATAAAACGCAAAGCAACTTTTGAAAATACAACTAAAAAATGAAATAACAAATATTTGAAAATAGCTTATAAAATATTTAAAAATAGCTTATAAATTATTTAAAAATAGCTTATAAAATATAAAACAGCTTCTTTAAAGTAAAAGTATAAAGGTAGCACAGCAGAAGTGTGTGTGTGTCGTGTGTGTCTGTCATCTGAGACTGGGATCATGTTAAATGTCTGCTGTGTTCATGGAAGCGTTTGAGGTCAGTGAACAGTGAGTCCTCAGTGATTTCCCATGATTCTCTCCAAGCAATAAAGAGCTTTAAATAACCAGCAGCTAGAACGAGTGTGACATAGAAACACAGACATTAGAACGAGTGTGAGGATGCGCTTACTGACCCGGGTATTGATTACTACTGATTATTTCACACACTACAGTCCTTCTACAGGAGAGAATGAGCCTGTCGCCATAGAGACGAGCGTCAGAATGAGTTTGTGTCGCACTCGTTTATCCACAGAAATTTATCGCTCAGAAGCGCCGCAGATCTGACGCATTATTCCCGTTTATCTGACGCTGCGCTGCTCTGTGCTGCTGCCGCGGGCTCGGATTATACGTGCGTGTGTGTGTGTGTGTGTGTGTGTGTGTGTGTGTGTGTGTGTGTGTGTGTGTGTGTGTGTATCTAGGCCAGTGGTAATGAGTTTTCCAGCCTGTGTGTCCACATGGCCGCTAGTGTCGTTCTGGTTAAAGTTTGATCTTTGTGACCAGAGACAAATATTAACACACACACACACACACACACACACACACACACACACACACACACACACACACACACACACACACTCACACACACACACACACACACACTCACACACACACACACACACACACACAGCTTCAGGGCGTCTGGTTGTTCCGTTCAATATCATTCACACGTAGGTGAATATGATCTGCAGTGGGATACCAAAGATAACACACACTCTCACACACACACACACACACACACACACACACACACACACAATCACTGTGTAATAATACGATACGGAGTGATAGAGTCGTTTTCTCTCTCTCTGTTCAGTTTTAGACCATGATGATCAGCATTTCTGCTGAAACCAGAGAAACTGAAGCGTAAGCAGAAGAACTGAGTCGACGAGAGCAGCTGTGAAACATCCACCGGTTAAACGCCAAATTCACACACAGTTATTCACCCGTTTAACTATTCAAGGCTAATAGAACATGAAGCGAAGGCCTGAGGATCTCCAGACAACATCAGAGGAGGGAGTGTATCCTCATCAGAACGTCAGAGACTGAAGAGTGGCTTACTTCTCTCTGTCCGTGTCCTGATTCATTCAGAAACACACCGCTTATGTAAGAGGAACGGTTACACACACAGTGTTTGATGTCTGACAGATGCGAAGGCCGTCAGAGGACGCTCAGCAAACACACAGCCTCAGAGACACTCACTGTATTTACAGTGAAGCACATTAGTATCACACACTCAGAAATCAGCTTTGCCTCTTGTCTAATTAAAATGAGCTGAAGCAACACAATTTTTAAAGAGTTGAGTCAAGTCAAAGCTCCAGTTCTTCTCTATATCAGTGTCAGTGTTTCTGAACTCCTGAAACGCCTCCAGTGTATCTTGAGTTTCTTCCGGGAACGAACACGTCACAATATTCCTCATTATAATAATTCATACACAGAATAAAGGGGCGGGGCCTGGTTGAGTTAGTTAGTAGTGTGTTAAACTGGCGGTTATGGTAAGGGGCGGGACATTTCCCAAACACCTTCGAAGCATTCGACCAATCACAACACACTACTCCAGCCGACCAATCAGAGCACAGTGTGCTTTTCAGAAGGAGGGGCTTCATAGAGACAGGAAGTAAACAGAGCGTTACTGACAGACTGGGAAGAGAGGAGCCGCAACAATGGAGAATATGAGGAAAATAATCAACATTCAAGCAGGAAAACCTGTTCTAGTAGAGCCTGAAAACAACATCTAGACTTTGATATATCTTTAAAATATTTCAAACTGAAGTTTGCTTAATCCATTTGTGTTGGGACTACATGGATCATTTCTGTAACCAACTGGGCCGTGAAGCTGTTCCTAGCATTCAGAGATTAAGTGTTATTTAGTGTTTTTCAGTAAAAGGAAAGACATGTAAGAGTTTAATGTTCAGTTATGTTACTTATGTAATTATGAGTGTTTAAGCTTTGAAATGATACCCAATTTATGATGATTACTAAAATATGTGAAAGGGAAAAATGTTCTTTCACAAACCACAGGAGCTTCATCTCATTTGAGTGTTTGTGACGTGAATATCAGATGCTTCATATCTAACTAGTCTGAATCAGTGTAAAACACTCACTCTTCAGTTCAGTTGGGGTGGTGATGGCGCAGTGGATAAGACACATGCCTTTGGTGTGAGAGACCCGGGTTTGAATCCACTGTGAGACACCAATGTGTCCCTGAGCAAGACATTTAACCCCTAGTTGCTCCAGAGGCGTGCGACCTCTGAAATATAGCAATTGTAAGTCGCCTTGGATAAAAGCGTCAGCTAAATGAATAAATGTAAATGTAAGTTCAAAAGAGTCACATAAAATCCTGCAGACACAACCTGTGCTTCAGACTACAGGAAAACACACTTTATCTAGATCTCTTCACACACACCAAACTTTTGAGTTTTATTCATATCTATAATCTCAAGGTTTGTTCATATATCATTCGCCTGTTTTATACAACACTTTACTCCTAAAACATGGTGAAAATATATTTGTTTTCAGTCTGTTGACAGTATTATCTTATTTATGAAGTAATAAATCCAAAATCCCTTCTGTAAAAAAACTTTAATATCTCAACAAAATCAAACCAGAATTATGAATCTGGCTTTATCCAATGTACAGATTTATGTCCAGGAAATGTATGCAAAGCAGCGCATATTTAATTAGACAATGCCTCATTTGCATATTTCAAAATACAAAAATACAAAACAATAATGGATGATGATGTATATAATTTACATTCTTACCAGATTAACCTGTAATTTTTTGCCTTAAAAAACAGACTGAAGCCATGAATGCACAGATTATATGATAAATATGTTTTTTTGTACATAACAACCATAATGGACATAAACAAGATTTCAACATCATGCGCTGATTTGAATGTGTTTTGATGCCCTAGCAACCATCCAAAACACTGTAGCAACCGCATAGCAACATGTTACTGAAGCCAGAGCGAGTTTGACAGACTCAGAATGAAGAGATCGTAATCTGTGTGTTAAAACATCTCTAATATCTGCAGCAATGATTTCATCAAAAGCTCTGTCTGAGATATTATCCACACAGACACGCCCACCAGCTGCCAATCACACATCCGGCCAATCAGAAGGCTCTGATTCTGCTGGACAGATCTGACCTCGAGCAGAGTAAATTAAAGAAGCCCAGATTACAGATAATCTGAGTCCAGATCAACTGAACAAGGAAACAGACTTTCTCTCTCTCTCTCTCTCTCTCTCACACACACACACACACACACACACACACACACTCTCTCTCTCTCACACACACACACACACACACACACACACACACACACACACACACACACACACACACACACACACACACACACTCTCTCTCTCTCTCTCTCTCTCTCTCTCTCACACACACACACACACACACACACACACACTCTCTCTCTCACACACACACACACACACACACACACACACACACACTCTCTCTCTCTCTCTCTTTCTCACACACACACACACACAACACACTCTCTCTCTCTCTCTCTCACACACACACACACACACACACACA
>JAPDVR010000009.1:52394866-52414866 GCA_026230005.1 Gila orcuttii | reverse complement strand
GAGTTTCACTGGGATATTCGGCACAATAGGAGAGAGGGTGAGCACACAAGCGTCCTCTTTTCCCTATAGCCACATTTTCTCCTCTTTTGCTTTCTTCTCTATTTTCAGCACATATTAAAACCACAATTGCCAAAGTATGATTCATCTTGCTCTATTTGTTAAGCACTAGTGCCTGCTAATGACGCTTTATTCTTCTGTACAGAGGTGCGTCGTAGCCTATGATGTGATAGGTGTCATCGTACAGTACAAACGTGTAGTATAGTAGGGTTAGGGTTAACCCATGTGGTATAGTAGGGTTAGGGTTAGGGTTAACCCATGTGTTATAGTAGGTCCGTGAGGTCAGGGCAGGACTCAGGGGTCTGGGGACCCAGGGCTTGAGTTTATGTGTGGGCCCTACTTACGCTATAAACATCATTGTAGAGTAGCACAAATTACACAAAACTTAAAATATGCTTTGAGGTTCCTAGAGCAATTAATATGCAACATGCCTATAGTCAAAGTTTAGTGGTAGGCTAATATTAAATAGTCATTTTAATACAATATAATGTAGGATGTGCTAGGGTTAGGATCAAAACTGTAATAATAAAGCCAAGAAAAACAGTATTTTTTAATTCATTGTCATAGCTATCTGTCCTCTTATGTCAGATTCTTAAATTTAGTCAACAAATTCAATCAAAATGCAAAGACATGATGTATGGGTATTATGACCAAATAAAAGGAAGTCGGTATCAATAAAATCCATTTTTGGATTGACACCGGCTGTTTAGACATGGCATGTATGGATTTACACAGCAAATTATAATTGCATCCTTTATTCAACTGATTCCTTCAAAAATCCTAATTCGTTTAACCTAGCAAACGACTGTATGTATGAATGGGTAACCTACTTGAATCATTTACTCGTCTGATTCTGTCAAAAATGCAGATATTTAGAGGAACTGGACGCGTGTTGCTCGGAGGCGCAGCGGTTCTGTGTTTCTTCTGTTTTCTTTGACGGAGCAAAAACAGAATGTATTTATAAAAGTTACTCAGTAACTTTATTGAACTGTTGTATAAATGTCACATCTGCGATTGTGCAGATGTTCGGAAAAACAGCACTCTTGCTGGTGTGATAACTCACATATCATAGACTCATGTTATAAATATATAAAACGGGAACTCGTTCGGCCCAAATGTTTTTTGTTTGTTTCTATCATTTTGATGACATGTGCCTATTCCTATATTGTGATGGCAGTGGGGAGGGCGCTCAAAACTCTCCAGAGCACATAATTTAGTGAAAAAATGTATAGAAATGATCATTCTCTGTAAAGCGTGTTATTCTTTGTGAAATAAAGATGAATATCAGGTTGCGCCGCTTGATTATGGCCTCGAAGCTTTTAGTCGGAGGATATTAAGGCCCGGTATTTTATTCCGTGCTCCCCTCCGTCTGTCTAACTATAGCCTATACGCACTATAGTGTATTAGATTTTGTTTTCAAGCGCTCAAGTCGCTACTTTGGGCTGATTAGCGCCCTCGCACGCACATGGCCAGACAGTGGAAACACGGCTAATAATATCTGGATATCTGGCGTACAAGTTAACCGAACAAAACAAAAGAAGGAAACCGGGTAAGGGAGGGGGAGCCCAGTCAACCCTAACCCAGTCCAGCCCAGCGTGTGGAACATGTGATCTCAGTCTGCATCCGCGTAACTGAGGACGGTCTGCTGAAGTCATCTAAACGATCTTCTCATCTGAACATGAAAACCTTCACATGTATCCTGATCTCAGCGAGTCTCGAGGGATCAGCTGTGTGTGACTGGATCTGTGAACTCCATCTGCGGGCCGAACACTTTTCCTGCGCATCTAAGGGGCAGAAACTGGGGCGACCCACTTCTTGACCCAAATCCTCAAAGACGCTCCCCGTTTAATGGAGCATCAGCCTGAGAATCTGTCCAGTGAGACGCTGAGATCACGGCTAATGAGAAGCTAACGCTACATCACACCGAAGACTGAAGAGCAGAGGAAAACTACACTGAGTGATGAACACACAACCATCAAGAGTTCACTTTGATAATGTGTGTGTGTGTGTGTGTGTCAAGTCAAGTCACCTTCATTTATAGCGCTGTGTGTGTGTGTGTGTGTGTGTGTGTGTGTGTGTGTGTGTGAAACACTAACAAATGGAGCTATATTCAGAGCACACACTCATTCATTGCCTGACATTGCAATAACTGATGAATGTTAATGAAGGTTTAGCATATATTATCACTCATCTTTCCATCTTACATTCCTCATAGTGTCAGTGTAATATCTAACGTCAACATGAGACGAGAGAGTTCGGCCGCCCACTGACTCTCTCACTCTCTCACTGAGCAGCTGACAGGAAGTGAATCAGTGTTCAGTGAAACTATAACACTCACACTGACCAATCAGCTCACAGCAGCATCATTAATCACAGATTTATTAACAGCCTTGATCTACAGTGTGAGTGAGTGTGTATGTGTGTGTGTGAGTGAGTAAGTGAGTGTGTCTGTGAGTGTGTGTGTGAGAGTGAGTAAGTGAGTGTGTGTATGTGTGTGTCTGTGAGTGTGTGTGTCTGTGAGTGTGAGTGAGTGTGTGTGTCTGTGAGTGTGTGTGTGTGTGTGTCTGTGAGTGTGTGTCTGTGAGTGTGTGTCTGTGAGTGTGTGTCGGTGAGTGTGTGTCTGTGAGTGTGTGTGTATGTGTGTGTTTGTGTGTAAGTGAGTGTGTGTCTGTGAGTGTGTGTCTGTGAGTGTGTGTGTTTGTGTGTGTGTGAGTAAGTGAGTGAGTGTGTGTGTGTGTGTGTATGCACAGATGTTGTTCCCTAAAGCATCTCCAGATCTACGCTGAAATGAAGCACATCAACATTATTCTGAGGAAAGTGTCTCATCTGAACAGTAATTTCTCTCATTCAGGCCACAAAACAACACGACAAAAACTTTTTCTGCTTAATCAGTCGAATGATTTCAGAATTAACGATCTGAACACGAGCGCTTCAGTGCTGAATCTGAACTCCGTCACACACACGCACACACACACACACACACACACACACACACACACACACACCACACACAGTAATGTATTATTCCTCACACTGACTGTTCTTCTTCTTATATCTTCCACTGCATGACCAGCAACAGCTTCGAATGATCACCAATGAGATGAATTCCCAGTAAAACTAAGATGTCACTATAATTCGTCAACAAATATTTTTTTTTCTTGAATGTAAACAGTAGCAATGAATAAAATATCATATCATGAACCAGATGAACAATACTCAGTATGTGATCAGACGAGTCGTTTAACAGAATAAGAGCGCTGGGTTTTTTACTTTTTTATCATCATGTTTACTCAGGACAAATAAAGCTGTCTGTGGATCATCTTTCCTTCAGGAGTCTCTCAGTGTGAACGCTGGATCTCAGAGCTCAGATGTGCAGAAGAGAGTGTGTGTTTCCCTGAGAACCGTGTGAAGACACACACACACACACACACCATCAGAATCTGAACACTGTGTTCTCAGGAGTGTGTGAATCTCACCGCAGCATTAATGCAGTAAAGCTGCACCACGTTCTGGAACAGTTATTGTAGAAACATCGACTTTACTTTTCCACGCCCCATAAACATGATGCTGAACTAAACAAAGTGTGATTGGTTGCTTTACATGTCGGTCAGGCGTGGGAGTCGTGATGAGTTTTAAACATCGGTGATGTCATCAACTAGCTGGTCACGACTGTTTCCTCGAACCGAATTGTTGTAAATCTGTGGTTTGACTGCGTTGGTTAATGATTGGTTAATGACTGGTTAATAATTGGTTAATGGTTGGTTAATGGTTGGTTAATGATTGGTTAATGGTTGGTTAATGTTTGGTTAATGACTGATTAATGATTGGTTAATGGTTGGTTAATAACTGGTTAATGATTGGTTAATGGTTGGTTCATGATTGGTTAATGACTGATTAATGATTGGTTAATAACTGGTTAATGGTTGGTTAATGACTTGTTAAAGGTTGGTTAATGGTTGGTTAATGATTGGTTAATGGTTGGTTAATGATTGGTTAATGGTTGTTTAATGATTGGTTAATGGTTAATGATGACACGCAGGTGGTGCTGTAATAACTTCTTTTAATGATTCGTTTGAGATCAAATCAATGCCAGATATTTTGTAGTAAATTCAATTCAATTCAATTCAAATTTATTTGTATAGCGCTTTTCACAATACATATTGTTTCAAAGCAGCTTTACAGAAAGTGCATTTCAGAAATGTACGTAAAAAAATACAGTTAGTTAATCATCATGTATTAATTTAGGGCATAACATATCGCCGGCGTTGAGTCGTCTCTTCACAGGCGTCGAGTCGTCTCATCGCAGGTGTTGGGGACTCTGAAGTCTCCGTGAGAGGCTGGATACAGACTGTAGCTGAAGAACGCTATTTACCTTGGGACTAGCGTCCCGAGATAACAGCAGAAAAGCAGATGGGAAGTAATTAGCGTAGCTGCTGTTCATAATATTAATGCATTCGATCTGATTCAACAGTAGTATAAGAGGCAAGCATTATGTGAATGCTTGGCTGAAGAGATGCGTCTTTAATCTAGTTTTGAACTGGGAGAGCGAGTCTGAGCAACGAACAGTATCAGGAAGGCTATTCCAGAGTTTAGGAGCGAAATGTGAGAACGCCCTCCCTCCTTTAGTGGATCTGGATATCCTAGGAATGACCAGAAGCCTCGAATTTAGGGATCTTAAAGAACGCGATGGATTGTAGGGCGATAGAAGGTCCATTAAATATACAGGAGCTAGACCATTTAGGGCTTTATAGGTCAGTAATAGTACTTTGTAATTGATACGGAACTTAATAGGTAACCAGTGCAGAGATGATAAAATTGGTGTTATATGATCATATTTTCTTGACCTAGTAAGAACTCTAGCAGCTGCATTTTGCACTAACTGTAGCTTGTTTATTGAGGATGTAGGACAACCAGCTAATAAAGCGTTACAGTAATCTAGTCTTGAGGTCATGAATGCATGAACTAACTTTTCTGCATCAGTAACAGAAAGTATGTTACGTAGCTTAGCAATATTTCTAAGGTGGAAAAAGGCTGTTCTTGTAACATATGAAATATGATTTTCGAAAGACAAGTTGCGGTCTAGTATAACACCCAGGTCTTTTACTGTAGTGGATAAAGTAACTGGACATCCTTTTAAATTAAAATTGTATTGTACGAGGTTTTGTGGGTAGTTTTTTGGACCAATAAGTAATACCTCCGTTTTATCTGAATTTAATAGCAGGAAATTACACGTCATCCAGCATTTTATATCTTTAAGACACTCTGTCAATTTAGATAAGTTAGTGTTTTCATCTGGTCTTGATGAAATATATAATTGAGTGTCATCAGCATAACAGTGGAAATTAATTCCATGTTTTCTTATAATATTACCCAGTGGCAGCATATATATTGAGAATAGCAGAGGGCCTAACACCGATCCTTGCGCCACTCCATAGTCTACTGACGTTATCTTCGATTTTTCACCATTTAAACAGACAAAATGGTAACGGTCTGATAAGTACGATCTAAACCAGCTTAATGCCTGTCCCTGAACACCAGTGTAGTTTTGTAGTCGATCCAAGAGTATTTTATGATCTATAGTGTCGAACGCAGCGCTAAGATCGAGTAGAACTAGTATTGAGATACAGCCTTGGTCAGAAGCTAAGAGTAAATCATTTGTAATTTTAACTAGCGCAGTTTCTGTGCTATGATGCGGTCTGAATCCTGACTGAAATTTTTCATAGATATCATTTTCTTGCAAGAAAGAGCACAATTGAGCGGACACAATTTTTTCTAGTATTTTAGATATAAATGGAAGATTTGAAATGGGTCTGTAATTTGCTAAGTTATTTTGATCTAGTTGCGGTTTCTTAATAATAGGTTTTATTACTGCCAGCTTAAATATTTTTGGAACATGACCTAAAGATAAAGACGAGTTAATAATATTGAGAAGAGGCTCTTCCACTACAGGTAACACTTCTTTCAATAGTTTAGTGGGTATATTGGGTCTAACAAACATGTTGTTGGTTTCGCTGCAAAGATAAGTTTATTTAGCTCTTCCTGTCCTATAGTTGTAAAGTGGTGTAGTTGTTCTTGAGGGGCGATAATTGAGGCTGAATCATGAGACACCATAGAGGATTGTACATTTACAATTGTATTTCGGATGCTTTCTATTTTCTCATTGAAGTAATTCATAAAATCATTACAACTATACTGTAACGGAATATTTTGCTCTGGTGATGTCTGTTTATTTGTTAGTCTAGCCACGGTGTTAAATAAAAACCTTGGATTATTTTGGTTATTTTCTATTAGTTTGCGGAGATGCTCAGCCCTGGCTGCTTTTAGAGCCTTTTTATAACGTGACATACTGTCTTTCCACGCGATTCTAAAGACCTCTAAATTAGTTTGTTTCCATTTACGCTCTAAGTTACGAGTTTCTCTCTTGATAACATGTGTAGTACTATTGTACCATGGTGCTTTAGTTTTCTCTCTAACCTTTTTTAATCTAATTGGTGCAACAATATCTAATGTACTAGAGAAAATGGTGCTCAAACTGCTAGTCATTTCCTCTAGATCATCTGTTTGTTGGGGTTCACTGAGCAGCTGAGATAGATCAGGTAAGCTATTTGAGAATCTATCTATAGTGGTTGGAACGATTGTTCTGCCTGGTCGATAACGTGGCGCAACATAGCAAATTTCAGCAGTACGTAATATGCACGTTACCATACAATGATCAGTGAGATCGTCACTTTGCGCTATAATATCTATATCGGTTGGATTGGTTCCATATTATATAATTAAATCTAGTGTATGATTTAGACGATGTCGGACATGACATCTGAGGACTAATTCTCTTTTGCTCAGTTATTTTACTTTATTTCCAGATTCGATCATAGACTCGTTCTTACGCACATGTGAACTCTTCAGAAACTGTGCTTTAAATCTCTTGATGAACTCAAAGATGTAGCGGAGAGCGGAGCACAACAAAACACTTTCTGACTTCCTCAGTTTGTGTAAATCCACTTAGGGTTCAGATAATTAATGGTTTCCCTCATTAATTTCCCACATCTCTAGTACAATTATGATTCATTAATACAGTGTTTACTTCTTTCTTGATTTACCCTGAAAGAATGGAAGTGAATGTGACAACATGCCCCATAGGTACCATATGACAGATTAAAATGTTATCTGATCTAACCAAGAAATATACAAGACAAACTAAAACATTTTCTCAATAAAAGACAATTATTAACTTTTTCATATAAAATAATGGAATTTTTTATTGAAACTAAAGTAATTTTTGAGTTTGACAACAAGCACACCACAAAACAAAGCTATACAGCATAGTTCAAAACATAATAATAATAATAAATAATTTCTGAGCATTGACTATTGGTCTTAATTCACTGTTTTCTCATGGTTTCTCAATAGAATTCATGAAAGTATAGAATTGAATATCATAGTTCTAATAGGGGCTCATTGTTACGCAGTGTGACGTCATACCCCGCCTGCACAACTGGGGTTTAAACCCGGCGAGTATTTTCTGCTGGTTAGATCAGCATTAAAAAAACATATCAACTGTTAAAGCTGATACTATTGGGTTTTGTGTTTGTGTTTGGAGCTCCGTCGAATTGATTCATAAATCCTTGATTTTCTTCTTTATCACTCATTTATAAACAAGCACTTTCTATTTTTACAGCATGTGAACTTATCTTTGATACTATTCCTTATAAAAAACAATCGGATTGCTTTGATATCGCTACTTAGATCCAACTTTCCGAATCTGTTACTAGCCTTTAGCCCGCTAGCATTGCACGCGTGGCCTCTCGCCTATCGATCGTCTCATTTAAACCCATTTCACTGAAAGGATACGGGTTATATCCAGGATTTCAGTCCTAAATTAGTAGTGATATTGGTAGTATCACTACTAATTTACTGTTCATCTGTTATAATGGCGAATATATCGGATGTGTGTCTAACGTTACCTCTGAGTGCAGGTGAGGACACATTCGAGCTGCATTCGGTGCTGTTGGAGCTGGAGTCCGTGGAGAAGCAGATCCGTGGTCTGCTAGAAAGGCAAGCCGAGCTGCGAGATCGGCGATCAGCGCTTGAATCATCACGCGCCGTTGCTCACAAGTCAGTGGTTAGTAACTTTTTGACTCCGACCTCGTCTACTCCGTGTGCTTCTCTGCACAGAACGCAAGCACCCAGGACGCGATCATCCCTGGCTTCATTCACTCCGGGACTGACCCCAGAGCGGAAGACACGAGCCAGGACCAGAGCAAGAACCTCTCCGCCCCTCCCGCTCTTCGAGATCTCCACCCAGAACCGCTTCTCCCCTCTTCGCGAGTCGGAACGCGACAACGCCGTGATCATCGGCAGTTCCATCGTCCGTCATGTCCGCGCTACCTCAGGTAAGGGTAATGTGCGCACTCACTGCTTTCCTGGTGCTCGTGTTCTAGATGTCGCTGCACGTTCCCGAGATCCTGAATGGTGACGAGCGCGTCGGAGCTGTTGTGCTGCACGCGGGAGTGAACGACATCAGGCTGCGGCAGACGGAGGTTCTGAAGAAGGACTACAGGAGCCTGATCGAGACGGTACGCAGCACATCGCCTGAAGCAACGATCATCGTGTCTGGACCGCTTCCCACGTACCGACAAGGACAGGAAAGGTTCAGTAGACTATTTGCTCTAAATAAATGGTTAATGTCATTGTGTAATGAACAGAAACTGCTCTTTGTAAATAATTGGAATCTGTTCTGGGAGCGACCTAGGCTCTACCTGCACCCCAGCAGAATCAGAGCGGCTGTTCTGTCGGACAACATCTCCAAGACGTTACATACCATATGACTAGTAAGTCAAAGTCCAAATCACAATCTTTGCTGTCCCAACTTAATTGATATAAGTAGTGTAGAACATTATATAGAAACTGTGCCTATTCCTCGTTTAGTGAGGCCAAACAATAAATCTACTGTAGGATCTAGGAAAAATCTTATTGTAATTAAACCAGAAAATCTCAATATCAGTGAACAAAAACAATTTCTAAAGCTAGGTCTTCTAAATATTAGATCGCTCACACCTAAGGCGGTTATTGTAAATGAAATGGTCACAGATAATATTTTCGTTGTATTTTGCCTTACTGAAACCTGGCTTAAACCAAATGATTATTTCGGTCTAAATGAGTCTACTCCACCAGGATACTGTTATAAGCATGAGCCCCGTCTGATCGGTCGTGGCGGCGGTGTTACAACAATCTACAGAGATATCCTTAATGTTACTCAGAAAACTCGTCATAGGTTTAATTCGTTTGAAGTACTTGTGCTAAATGTTACGCTCTTAGATGTAAGAAAGAAATCCCTATTATCTCTAGCCATGGCTACTGTATATAGACCTCCAGGGCCCTATGCTGATTTCCTAAAAGAGTTTGCAGACTTTCTCTCAGATCTATTGGTCAATGTCGATAAAGCAATAATTGTTGGAGATTTTAACATACACGTAGATAACACAAATGATTAGTGGTCGACCAATATATCGCCACTTAGATTCGCCATTTGGCTTTTTTAAAATATCGGCATCGGCCGATAAGTTTTTCTGATTGGCCGATGTGTTGGAAGCGGGACTTTTATTTTGACGGCGCTGCAGACTTTTATTTTGACGGGCGGCACTGAGAACACCAGCACCTGAGAAGAGAACGGCAGCGCCTGAATCTGATCACACAACGCTCACTCACATTCTCCGTCTCTCTGTCAGTCATATCTAATACTTTGTTAGACAGAACCGGTGGCTACAGAACTGGTAATCAAAGAAAGTAAATGGTATGCGAAAAAGTAAGGCCTTTGCTTTTATATTATTAGGCAAACAATCAGGCTAGAATACTTTCTCATTTACCGTCAACATTCAGCAAATGCGCATCTACATAATTTAAACAAATCGCTGAATATCTAATAAACATTTAATTTCACAAACCTTGCAGATTTAATAGAATCCAGCTGATATCTTGTGAAGTGTGCATTTGTAAGTTAGCCTGCATAAACGTGTTCCTGCGAGTGACAGTCGGTCCGTGTGAAGTGAGTAAATGCGAACAGAAGATCACCTTCACAGGAGACGCGATCAAAAAACTTTAAATCCTTCATTTTAAAACATGCTGTGCTATATCCAGTTGCCCACTGTGTCATATTCATGTCGTTTTCACTGTGTGCTGTATGTAAAATTAGCGTTACCTTGTCAAAAGTCAAAGTGAAAAAAATATGATTATCAGTGCGCATGAAATTACCAGATTACTGAGTGCCCTGTTACAGTGTTTACTTCCTTTTTATTCACATATTCATATATTTTTAAACAATTACTTTATTTGTGAAAAATACTGTAATAGGATTGCAAATTCAAGAAGTTGCCATCTAAAGTATAGGGCCTAAGCATGTTTATTTTAAATATTTTTAAATATTTATTAAATTTATCTAATTTATTAAATATTGATTTATATAAATATAAAGTGTGTGTGTATATATATATATATATATTATATATATATATGTGTGTGTGTGTGTGTGTATATATATGTTTGATATATAAATATCGGCTTTATATCGGCCACCCTGCTCTCTAAGATATCGGCATCGGCCATCAAAAAACCCATATCGGTCGACCACTACAAATAATGCGTTAGGGGCTGCGTTTACAGATTTATTAAACTCCTTTGGGGTCAAGCAAAACGTCAGTGGTCCCACTCATCGTCGAAATCATACACTAGATTTAATTATATCATATGGAACCAATCCAACCGATATAGATATTGTACCACAAAGTAATGATGTCACTGATCATTACATGGTAACTTGCATAATACGTACTGCTGAAATTTGTCATGTTGCGCCACGTTATCGACCAGGTAGGACAATCCTTCCAACCACTATACGTAGATAGATTCTCAAATAGCTTACCTGATCTATCTCAGCTGCTCAGTGAACCCAAACAAACAGATGAACTAGGAGAAATGACTAGCAGTTTAAGCACCATTTTCTCTAGTACATTAGAAATTGTTGCACCAATTAGATTAAAAAAGGTTAGAGAGAAAACTAAAGCACCATGGTACAACAGTGCTAGGCATGTTATCAAGAGAGAAACTCGTAACTTAGAGCGTAAATGGAAACAAACTAATTTAGAGGTCTTTAGAATCGCGTGGAAATACAGTATGTCACGTTATAAAAAGGCTCTAAAAGCAGCCAGGGCTGAGCATCTCCGCAAACTAATAGAAAATAACCAAAATAATCCAAGGTTTTTATTTAACACCGTGGCTAGACTAACAAATAAACAGACATCACCAGAGCAAAATATTCCGTTACAGTATAGTAGTAATGATTTTATGAATATCTTCACTGAGAAAATAGAAAGCATCAGAAACAAAATTGTAAATGTACAATCTTTTATGGTGTCTTATGATTCAGCCTCAATTATCGCCCCTCAAGAAGAACTACACCGCTTTACAACTATAGGACAGGAAGAGCTAAATAAACTTATCATTGCATCTAAATCAACAACATGTTTATTAGATCCAATACCCACTAAACTACTGAAAGAAGTGTTACCTGTTGTGGAAGAGCCTCTTCTCAATATTATTAACTCGTCTTTATCTTTAGGTCATGTTCAAAGAATATTCAAACTGGCAAAAATAAAACCTCTCATTAAGAAACCGCAATTATATCCAAATAACCTAGCAAATTACAGACCCATTTCAAATGTTCCATTTATGTCTAAAATACTAGAAAAAGTTGTGTCCGTTCAATTGTGCTCTTTCTTGCAAGAAAATGATATCTATGAAAAATTTCAGTCAGGATTCAGACCGCATCATAGCACAGAAACTGCGCTAGTTAAAATTACAAATGATTTACTTTTAGCTTCTGACCAAGGCTGTATCTCAATACTAGTTCTACTCGATCTTAGCGCTGCGTTCGACACTATAGATCATAAAATACTCTTGGATCGACTACAAAACTACACTGGTGTTCAGGGACAGGCATTAAGCTGGTTTAGATTGTACTTATCAGACCGTTACCATTTTGTCTGTTTAAATGGGGAAAAATCGAAGATAACGTCAGTAGACTATGGAGTGCCGCAAGGATCGGTGTTAGGCCCTCTGCTATTCTCAATATATATGCTGCCACTTGGTAATATTATAAGTAAACGTCTCAGGTTACGTATGTAACCCTGGTTCCCTGATAGGGAATGAGACGCTGCGTTTGAGACGCGATGGGAACGCTCTGCGTGATTACGTCGTGAAGCACATGTAAAATCAGTCCAATGGAAGCCCACTACGACATAGGTGACGTCATAGACCAGGAAACTATAAAGCAGCCCTGAAATCAGACCGCGACAGCTTCTGAAAAACCTGAAGCAAGTCGATCAGGGCATGCAGGAAGTATGGCAGGCAAACGCAGCGTCTCGTTCCCTATCAGGGAACCAGGGTTACATACGTAACCTGAGACGTTCCCTTTCAAGGGAACTCGAGCTGCTTTTGAGACGCGATGGAAACCCCATACCCACTACGCCATAGTGACAAATGCCCGTTCTGTGTGAAGTCCTGCGCACACTAAGAAGCAAGCAACCTGGCCCCAGGAGTGGAGAGGTCAAGGTCATAAAACCTGACAAATGTATGCGGAGAGGACCATCCTGCCGCATTACACACGTCAAGAAGGGAAACTCCCGAAATTAAGGCCATAGAGGCCGCCATACTCCGAGTAGAATGGGCCCGCACAGCCATAGGTGAAGGCTGTCCGGCCGCTTCATAAGCCCATGAAATAGCCTCGACATTTACTCATCACCTGTTTAGATGCAGGGCATCCTCTCTTAAGTGACCCAAAACAAACAAATAATTGCTCAGATTTACGCCACAGAGCAGCTCTGTGAACGTAGGCATCTAAAGCCCGGACTGGACATAACAGGTTAAGCTGTTCCTGATCTGGGGTATTAAAGGGTGGAGGATAAAAGGCCTGCCGCACTATTGGGCCCCCAACATTTAGTGGGACCTTAGGAATATAACCCGGTCTAGGGTAGAGGAATGCTTTCACCATACCAGGTGCAAAATTCCAGACATGAAGGAGCAACCGACAGAGCATGTAAATCACCAATTCTCTTGATAGACGAAATAGCAAGGAGAAATATAGTCTTTAGAGCGAGGAATTTTTCTGAAACCTCCTCGATGGGCTCGAAGGGAGCCAAGGCCAGACCCTCAAGTACAATGGCCAAATCCCAAGCCGGTGCTCTAGATTGCAGTGCAGGCCTGAGCCTCAATGTACCATGGAGAAAACAAATAATAAGAGGATCTCTCCCAAGAGAAGAAGCCCCGAGAGGGGTGATATGCAGATATAGTCGCTACGTACACCTTTAAGGTGGAGGGAGATAATCCAGCAGAGAAACGGTCTTGTAGGAAATCAAGAACTGTACCAACCGGGCAGTTAACAAGATTTAAAAAATGTTCTCCACGCCATGTAGAGAACAGTTTTCATTTCAATGTACATAGTTTTCTCGTGGAAGGAGCTCTGGATTGAAGGACGGTCTCAACGACCTCAGTCGAGAGACCGGATTCTATGAGCTGGGCCCCCTCAGAGGCCAAGCCCACCATTTCCACAACTCCGTTTAACCCTTTTCTATTATGTGCAGGACCCATAGAGAAATATTTGGCAGAAGTTTCCTCGCTGCCAGAAATTCCGATAAGGGAACCAGTCTCTCGAGACTGGCCTCTGGATTTGATTGAACAATCATTTTAGTGCCCTGAAGCGGCGAACCGGCAGGGAACAACCGAACTGACCGTTCTACAACCCTCCTCAGAGGATTGCAAGGGGACGCTGACACCTCGGCGCCCTGAAGCGGCGAACCGGCAGGGAACAACCGAACTGGCCGCGCTGCGACCCTCCTCAGAGAGTCGCACCCCAGCAGAACTCCCGGGGGGAATGTGTACAGGTGCAGCCTCGGCCACACCTGCACCATAGCGTCCAGTCCGAGAGGACCTGGATATGTGAGGGAAAACCATAGTGGACAATGGGTTGTATCATATGATGCGAAAAGATCGACCTGAGCTTGACCAAAGATCTCCCATAGGAGCTCCACCACCTCAGGGTGAAGTCTCCATTCCCCGGGCCTCAGCCCCTGCCTCAACAGGATATCTACTCTGATATACGAGATCGTCAGTGTGTTGTCCAGACCCTCCGCCGAGCGACCACTCATGATCACTCCCGACTTGTGAGGGAAGCATCCGTCGATAGCATTATGCGTCGACAAGTAACCCCCAACACTGGGCCTGGGCGAGGAACCAAGGTTCTTCCACATGACCGAGGCACGAAGGCATAGCCGCGTGACCTTGATCATGCGAAAACGGATTTCCCCTCGGAGAAAACCCCTTGGTCCTGAGCCACCACTGCAGGGGTCTCATGTACAGAAGGCCAAAAGTAATTACGTTGGACGCAGCTGCCATGAGACCCACAGTCTGAAACTGTTTCACAGTGAGTGACTGGCCTAGATAAACCCATATTACACCTTGAAAAGTGGTCCTCCGAGCTGGGAGGATCACACTCTTCTTGGCGTTGAGTGGCAACCCCAACATCTTTAAATGAGACAGAACGACATCTCAACGCCGAACTGCCATATGCTCAAATTGAGCTAGGATCAACCAATCGTCGATATAATATAATACGCGAATGCCCTGGAGTCTCAAAGGAGCCAGAGCTGCATCCACGCATTTTGTAAAGGTTCGGGGTGATAAACCTAGGCCAAATGGAAGAACCCGATACTGGTATGCTTCGCCCCCATTTTTAATTTGATCTTTGAAAGACTGGTGTTGGCCCACCTGAAGGACATCACTGGACCCCTGCTGGATCCCTTTCAGTTTGCTTACAGAGCAAACAGGTCTGTGGATGATGCAGTCAACATGGGACTGCATTATATCCTGCAACATCTCGACAGACCAGGGACTTATGCAAGGGTCCTCTTTGTGGACTTCAGTTCGGCCTTCAATACCATCATGCCTGGTCTTCTCACAGCCAAACTGACCCAGCTCTCCATACCATCCTCGATCTGTCAGTGGATCACCAGCTTCCTGACGGACCGGCAGCAGCGAGTGAGACTGGGGAAACATCCAGGACTCTCACCACCAGCACTGGCGCCCCCCAAGGGTGCGTTCTCTCCCCACTGCTCTTCTCCCTGTACACTAATGACTGCACTTCTAAAGACCCCACTGTCAAGCTCCTGAAATTTGCAGACGACACCACTGTCATCGGTCTCATCCAAAACGGTGACGAGTCTGCTTACAGACTGGAGGTTGAACAGCTGGCTGTCTGGTGCAGTTATAACAACCTTGAGCTGAACACGCTCAAAACAGTGGAGATGATCGTGGACTTCAGGAGGAACAGCCCAGCACTCCCCCCACTCACCATCATGAACAGCACTGTGGAAGCAGTGGAGTCATTCAGGTTCCTGGGCACTATCATCTCTCAGGACCTGAAGTGGGACAATCACATTGACTTCACTGTGAAAAAGGCCCAGCAGAGACTGTACTTCCTTCGCCAGCTGAGGAAGTTCAACTTGCCACAGGAGCTGCTGATTCAGTTCTACTCAGCCGTCACTGAGTCTGTTTTATGCACTTCCATCACTGTCTGGTTTGGTTCAGCTACCAAATCAGACATCAGGAGACTACAACGGACAGTCCGGACTGCGGAGAGGATTATTGGTGCCCCCCTGCCAACCCTCCAGGACCTGTACTCTTCCAGAGTGAGGAAGAGAGCAGGTAAAATCATCACAGACTCCACTCACCCTGGACACCACTTGTTTGAACTGTTACCGTCAAGACGGCGACTCAGATCACTGGCCACAAGAACATCTTGGCACAGGAACAGTTTCTTCCCACAGGCCATTTCCCTTCTGAACAGTTAACATATCTCCCAAGGCATATGCCTGTAAGTGCAATACTCCCACTGTTTAGTGCAATATCTTAAAAATTCAGGTGATATTTATATTTATATTTATTCATACTACACAAATACTGTAAATATGTTCATAATCTGTAAATGTTTATTCTGACAAAACCCAACTGTGACCATATAACATTTAATTTTGAATTTAACAATACTATTATAACATTATTTTCCTGTTATCTCTGTGAAGCTGCTTTGAAACAATTTGTATTGTAAAAAGCGCTATATAAATAAAGGTGACTGATAAGAATGTGAAAAATGTGTTGATATGGCAACTAGTAAATACACTAAGTTTCGTCATGCTAACATGTGTGGAAGTATTTAACAAGTGTGTGACAACTAGCCCCGCGTTAGTTTGTGCTCCGCTCACCCCTACATGAAATCTGCATATATTCAACATAAAAGATATAGATTTTACTGAATGTCAGCTTGCTAGCGATGCGTTGGGATCTTGCGACCCCAGTTGAGCAGCGATGCGTTGGGATCTTGCGACCCCAGTTGAGTAGCGATGCGTTGGGATCTTGCGACCCCAGTTGAGTAGCGATGCGTTGGGATCTTGCGACCCCAGTTGAGTAGCGATGCGTTGGGATCTTGCGACCCCAGTTGAGTAGCGATGCGTTGGGATCTTGCGACCCCAGTTGAGTGGCGATGCGTTGGGATCTTGCAACCCCAGTTGAGTAGTGATGCGTTGGGATCTTACGACCCCAGTTGAGCAGCGATGTGTTGGGATCTTGCGACCCCAGTTGAGTGGTGATGCGTTGTGATCTTGCGACCCCAGTTGAGTGGCGATGCATTGGGATCTTGCGACCCAGTTGAGTGGCGATGCGTTGGGATCTTGCGACCCCAGTTGAGTGGTGATGCTTTGGGATCTTGCGACCCCAGTTGAGTAGCGATGCGTTGGGATCTTACGACCCCAGTTGAGCAGCGATGCGTTGGGATCTTGCGACCCCAGATGAGTGGCGATGCGTTGGGATCTTGCGACCCAAGTTGAGTCGTGATGCGTTGTGATCTTGCGACCCCAGTTGAGTGGCGATGCGTTGGGGTCTTGCGACCCCAGTTGAGTGGCGATGCGTTGGGATCTTGCGACCCCAGTTGACCAGCGATGCGTTGGGATCTTGCGACCTCAGTTGAGTAGCGATGCGTTGGGATCTTGTGACCCCAGTTGAGTAGCGATGCGTTGGGATCTTGCGACCCCAGTTGAGAAGCGATGTGTTGGGATCTTACGACCCCAGTTGAGTAGTGATGCGTTGGGATCTTGCGACCCCAAATGAGTAGCGATGCTTTGGGATCTTGAGACCCCAGTTGAGTAGCGATGCGTTGGGATCTTGCGACCCCAGTTGAGAAGCGATGCGTTGGGATCTTACGAGCCCAGTTGACCAGCGATACGTTGGGATCTTGTGACCCCAATTGAGTAGCGATGCGTTGGGATCTTGCGACCCCAGTTGACCAGCGATGCGTTGGGATCTTGCGACCCCAATTGAGTAGCGATGCGTTGGGATCTTGCGACCCCAGTTGAGCGGCGATGCGTTGGGATCTTGCGACCCCAATTGAGTAGCGATGCGTTGGGATCTTGCGACTCCAGTTGAGCGGTGATGCGTTGGGATCTTGCGACCCCAGTTGACCGGCGATGCGTTGGGATCTTGCGACCCCAGTTGACCAGCGATGCGTTGGGATCTTGCGACCCCAGTTGAGCGGCGATGTGTTGGGATCTTGCGACCCCAGTTGAGCAGCGATGTGTTGGGATCTCACGACCCCAGTTGACCAGCGATGCGTTGGGATCTTGCGACCCCAGTTGAGTAGCGATGCGTTGGGATCTTGCCAACATAGTTGAGTAGCGATGCTTTGGGAGCTTGCGACCCCAGTTGAGTAGCGATGCGTTGGGATCTTGCGACCCCATTTGAGTAGCAATGCGTTGGGATCTCGTGACCCCAGTTGAGCAGCGATGCGTTGGGATCTTGCGACCCCAGTTGAGTAGCGATGCGTTGGGATCTTGCGACCCCAGTTAAGTAGCGATGCGTTGGGATCTTGCGACCCCAGTTGAGTAGCGATGCGTTGGGATCTTGCGACCCCAGTTGAGCAGCGATGCGTTGGGAAACGCCCAGTGCTCTGGAGGAACGTCTCATGCATCTCAGTGGATCTGCTGTGAAGCTTGTCAAGCTCGAAGTGAGAACTCAGTGTAATGTGTGGCTTCACTAAAGTAAAACAGGATTAGAGTCTAATTACTGTCTCCTGCTCTTCTGTTACAGGCTCTACATGAGTCACGAGCTCCAGAGAACAGTGTGTGTGTGTGAGTGTGTGTGTGTGAGAACAGAACCAGACATCCGTGAAGATCCTCTTTTATTTAATACAGATCAATGTTTCAGCACATGTGGAGCTCTGAGGAACTGTCAGAGCCATACACACACACACACACACACACACACACACACACACACACAGACACACTCACACTCACTCACAAACAGACACACTCACTTATAAGCTGTAATTTGGGAACAAACTGGTCTAAATCTGACAGACTCATTTGGATTCATAAAGTAAATTATAAATTTGATCTTAATCAGATTCTGCTTGAGCAGATTATAGTGTTGAGGATCATCAGAACGTGTGTGTGTGTGTGTGCGTGTGTGTGTGTTGTGTTCTCATCACGTCCGTGATACTCAGCATCCTTTTTATAGTTTCATTGTGGATCTTGAGGGATTTGTTGTATAATATATAACAGGATCAGATGTTATGCAACAAATCAAGTTCCACAAGAAAACCCATAAAAAGCATGTGTTGTGGTAAAGCATCATGGGAATATAAGGAGTGTGTGTTAGTTTTGCACTTCCCAGCTAAAAAAGCTTTAAGATCGTTTAGCTAACATTCCCATTAAGTTATTTAAACATTATTTCTGAACGTTCTGAAACAAGCAGTAACATTTAAAAAACGTTAGACCAACATCCAAATAAAACTAAAACAAAACTAAAACTATCTAAAACAAAAAGCATTTAAAACAAAATGCTCTTTGAGTTATTACAATATTCATTATATTTTATAACTTTTGAGCCAGCTACACTAACTCTTTTAGAACATTAGTAAAGACTAGACATTGTATTACTATTACTGGAAGAACGTTTGCTCTTGCCAGAGTTAGAGGACATGAGTTAGAGTTATGTGTCCTTACTGTAGAAATGCTCATAAATCGGTCAAATCATGTTTGTGTTTCAGTCGAGTGCGTCTGTGAGGGTTCGTTGAGAAAGCATAATTAATCTGATATATTACACAGCTCTGTGGAATGCTTGATTCTGATTGGTCAATCGCTCCATCTAGCGGTATATTATTCCCAGATAACAACAGAAAACAGAAACACAGGCTCATCTGGGTCACAGAAGTCAGCAGCGCTATACACTCGCTAGGAACCGTTTCTCTTCGTGGAAGTTTTGCATTTGGTGAGCTAATAAGGTATTAACACTCAGTCGAATCAGTATTTTGTGTACAGTTATTTAATTACACCATCCAGTATCGTGGACTCGCTCTCTTGTTACAAATGCAGCGGCCATTTATGACTATTATTTTGTACACTGTTGGATTATAAAATACAAACAGGTAAGATTTTCAAACAGTTTAATCTGAATCTAAATCAATATCTCTTATCTCCATAATTATTAATGTGGTGAAATGCTGTGTAATAAGTGGTATGACTGTATACCGTATCTCTTAAATGTCCGTCTAGTTTGATCTCGCCGCTGAAACTGCTCTCTCCGCGGAAGCTTTGCGTTCAAACACTTAATAAAATATTTCAACTCAGATCAATATTTCGTGTCTAATTATTTACTGATGTGGCAAGTAGCCGTGTAATAAACGGGATAATGTACATCTAGCCGGTTGTTATCTCGGAATAAACCCCTTCAGGTGTGTGTGTTATATCTCAGAATAATGACACAAGACGGATCACCCTGTCGGGTTTATTCTGAGATAACAATCGGCTGGATGTACATTATCCATTACATAGTCCAACAAA
>JAPDVR010000009.1:52384866-52392366 GCA_026230005.1 Gila orcuttii | reverse complement strand
GTGTGTGTGTGTGTGTGTGTGGATAGCATGTACAGAGTGAACAGCAGTGGTCCTAGTACTGAGGCTTGTGGTACACCATACCGAACTTTTGATCGATAAGACATCTCTTCATTTACTGCTACAGACTGATAACGGTCAGATAAGTATGATTTAAACCATGCTAGTGCAATTCCACTAATGCCAACATAGATTTTGAGTCTATTCAAAAGAATGTTGTGGTCGATGGTATCAAATGCAGCACTAAGAATGTATGTGTGTGTGTGTGCATTTGAGTGTGAGTGTGTGTGTGTGTGTGTGTGTTCATTTGAGTGAGTGTGTGAGTGTGTGTGTGTGTGTATAGTGTATAGTGCACAGCTCTCCAGCATTGATTTATAACCCACATCTCGCCCCTGATGAGCAATCAGTGTCACTTTTCTTCTAGAGAAACAAAGATCAAAAACACCCAGCAGAGTTTGCTCGGTGAGCTCAAACTACTCTCAAACTTTCCAGCTTACTTCTGCTGAAGCACCTGACCAGCCACACAAACACCCACCCAGACCGATGACTAGTCCTTACAAACAATATGTGAAATGATACGCAGTACACCAGTGTTTCAGATGGTCATGTTACCTCATTATGGATGTGTTTACACTGCAAAGATCCGATCTTTTGACCACATCATGACTTTTTGTCTGATTACATTCAAGACATGATCTGATATCTGTTTACATTAATGCCATCCAAACTAGAACGATTGCACAGGTGATCGTTGTCTCTATGAACGCCATGGTTGACACCCAGGGTTTTGCTTTTTATAAAGTGTTTTTATTTATTTCATTTATGTAAACCTAGCCATAGACTATTCAGTTTATACAATGTTACCAACAAGCTAAAATAATAATGAAAAGCATGATTATTAAAAAGTCTAAATTTGTGTAAAAATGTGTTAAACGAGACAATGATTAGCTAAACCTGCTGCTGTGATTTGGAGTGATTAATGATATCACGTGATTGCTAACATAATTTCTGATCAGACTGCCAAAAGCAAAGACATTTTGACACAGAATTGACACGCTAAGAAAACTGCTCTCATTGTCACCATCAGCATCATCTGACGCTGAGTGGGACAAACCGCTTCAGATTTCAGCACAACCGTGGCTCGGCCGGAACAGAAGGTGGAAGATGATACAGGCCTTGGCAGGGTGTGATAGCTGGCTCTCAGCGAGACGGGGGGGGGGGGGGGTAGGGGTGTTGGGGGGGATGTGTAGTCGAACATTAAGTGGAGTCGGTTTAGATGGGTGAGCTTTTTGCACCGGAGCTGTGACACACCGGTGACCCGGAGCTGCAGTCTAATGGAACGCCACTAATACAGCAGACATCATGTGATCAGCGCTGATGGATTCACCTTTGCTCAGGACGCCCAGCGACCCTCCATATGGAAACACAGAGATTCTCCGTGAGGAAACACAGAGATTCTCCATGAAGAGAAACAAAGATTCTCAGAGGGGAAACACAGAAATTCTTAATGAGGAAACACAGAGATTCTCCGTGAGGAAACACAGAGATTCTCTGTGAGGAAACACAGAGATTCTCCATGAGGAAACACAGAGATTCTCCATGAGAAAACAGAGAGATTCTCCATGAAGAAACACAGAGATTCTCCATGAGGAAACACAGAGATTCTCCATGAGGAAACACAGAGATTCTCCATGAAGAAACACAGAGATTCTCCATGAAGAAACACAGAGATTCTCCATGAGGAAACACAGAGATTCTCCATGAGAAAACACAGAGATTCTCTGTGAGGAAACATAGAGATTCTCCATGAGGAAACACAGAGATTCTCGATGAGGAAACATAGAGATTCTCTGTGAGGAAACATAGAGATTCTCCATGAGGAAACACAGAGATTCTCCATGAGAAAACACAGAGATTCTCGATGAGGAAACATAGAGATTCTCTGTGAGGAAACATAGAGATTCTCCGTGAGGAAACACAGAGATTCTCTGTGAGGAAACACAGAGATTCTCCATGAGGAAACACAGAGATTCTCCATGAAGAAACACAGAGATTCTCCATGAGGAAACACAGAGATTCTCCATGAAGAAACAAAGATTCTCAGAGCGGAAACACAGAAATTCTTAATGAGGAAACACAGAGATTCTCCGTGAGGAAACACAGAGATTCTCTGTGAGGAAACACAGAGATTCTCCATGAGGAAACACAGAGATTCTCCATGAGAAAACAGAGAGATTCTCCATGAAGAAACACAGAGATTCTCCATGAGGAAACACAGAGATTCTCCATGAGAAAACACAGAGATTCTCGATGAGGAAACATAGAGATTCTCTGTGAGGAAACATAGAGATTCTCCATGAGGAAACACAGAGATTCTCAATGAGGAAACATAGAGATTCTCTGTGAGGAAACATAGAGATTCTCCATGAGGAAACACAGAGATTCTCCATGAGAAAACACAGAGATTCTCGATGAGGAAACATAGAGATTCTCTGTGAGGAAACATAGAGATTCTCTGTGAGGAAACACAGAGATTCTCCGTGAGGAAACACAGAGATTCTCCATGAGGAAACACAGAGATTCTCCATGAAGAAACACAGAGATTCTCCATGAGGAAACACAGAGATTCTCCGAGGGGAAACACAGAGATTCTCCCTGAGGAAACACAGAGATTCTGTCTGGCTGGTGATGGCGCAGTGGATAAGACACATGCCTTTGGTGTGAGAGACCCGGGTTCGAATCCACTGTAAGACACCAATGTGTCCCTGAGCGAGACACTAAACCCCGAGTTGCTCCAGAGGCGTGCGACCTCTGAAATATAGCAATTGTAAGTCGCTTTGGATAAAAGCGTCAGCTAAATGAATAAATGTAAATGTAAATGTATTCTCCATGAGGAAACAGAGATTCTCTGTGAGGAAACATAGAGATTCTCCATGAGGAAACACAGAGATTCTCCATGAGAAAACACAGAGATTCTCTGTGAGGAAACACAGAGATTCTCCATGAGGAAACACAGAGATTCTCCATGAAGAAACACAGAGATTCTCCATGAGGAAACACAGAGATTCTCCATGAAGAAACAAAGATTCTCAGAGCGGAAACACAGAAATTCTTAATGAGGAAACACAGAGATTCTCCGTGAGGAAACACAGAGATTCTCTGTGAGGAAACACAGAGATTCTCCATGAGGAAACACAGAGATTCTCCATGAGAAAACAGAGAGATTCTCCATGAAGAAACACAGAGATTCTCCATGAGGAAACACAGAGATTCTCCATGAGAAAACACAGAGATTCTCGATGAGGAAACATAGAGATTCTCTGTGAGGAAACATAGAGATTCTCCATGAGGAAACACAGAGATTCTCAATGAGGAAACATAGAGATTCTCTGTGAGGAAACATAGAGATTCTCCATGAGGAAACACAGAGATTCTCCATGAGAAAACACAGAGATTCTCTGTGAGGAAACACAGAGATTCTCCATGAGGAAACACAGAGATTCTCCATGAAGAAACACAGAGATTCTCCATGAGGAAACACAGAGATTCTCCATGAAGAAACAAAGATTCTCAGAGCGGAAACACAGAAATTCTTAATGAGGAAACACAGAGATTCTCCGTGAGGAAACACAGAGATTCTCTGTGAGGAAACACAGAGATTCTCCATGAGGAAACACAGAGATTCTCCATGAGAAAACAGAGAGATTCTCCATGAAGAAACACAGAGATTCTCCATGAGGAAACACAGAGATTCTCCATGAGAAAACACAGAGATTCTCGATGAGGAAACATAGAGATTCTCTGTGAGGAAACATAGAGATTCTCCATGAGGAAACACAGAGATTCTCAATGAGGAAACATAGAGATTCTCTGTGAGGAAACATAGAGATTCTCCATGAGGAAACACAGAGATTCTCCATGAGAAAACACAGAGATTCTCGATGAGGAAACATAGAGATTCTCTGTGAGGAAACATAGAGATTCTCTGTGAGGAAACACAGAGATTCTCCGTGAGGAAACACAGAGATTCTCCATGAGGAAACACAGAGATTCTCCATGAAGAAACACAGAGATTCTCCATGAGGAAACACAGAGATTCTCCGAGGGGAAACACAGAGATTCTCCCTGAGGAAACACAGAGATTCTGTCTGGGTGGTGATGGCGCAGTGGATAAGACACATGCCTTTGGTGTGAGAGACCCGGGTTCGAATCCACTGTAAGACACCAATGTGTCCCTGAGCGAGACACTAAACCCCGAGTTGCTCCAGAGGCGTGCGACCTCTGAAATATAGCAATTGTAAGTCGCTTTGGATAAAAGCGTCAGCTAAATGAATAAATGTAAATGTAAATGTATTCTCCATGAGGAAACAGAGATTCTCCATGAGGAAACAAAGAGATTCTCCGAAGGGAAACACAGAGATTCTCCGAGGGGAAACACAGAGATTCTCCATGAGGAAACACAGAGATTCTCCGAGGGGAAACACAGAGATTCTCCATGAGGAAACACAGAGAATCTCCATGAGGAAACACAGAGATTCTCATAGGGGAAACACAGAGATTCTCTGAGAGGAAACACAGAGATTCTCCATGAGGAAACACAGAGATTCTCCATGAGGAAACACAGATATTCTCCATGAGGAAACACAGAGATTCTCAGAGGGGAAACACAGAGATTCTCCATGAGGAAACACAGAGATTCTCAGAGGGGAAACACAGAGATTCTCCATGAAGAAACACAGAGATTCTCCATGAGGAAACACAGAGATTCTCCGAGGGGAAACACAGAGATTCTCCATGAAGAAAGAGATTCTCAGAGGGGAAACACAGAGATTCTCCATGAGGAAACACAGAGATTCTCCATGAGGAAACACAGAGATTCTCCATGAGGAAAGACAGAGATTCTCCATGAGGAAACACAGAGATTCTCAGAGCAGAAACACAGAGATTCTCAGAGGGGAAACAGAGATTCTCCATGAAGAAACACAGAGATTCTCCATGAAGAAACACAGAGATTCTCCATGAGGAAACACAGAGATTCTCAGAGGGGAAACACAGAGATTCTCCATGAAGAAACACAGAGATTCTCCATGAGGAAACACAGAGATTCTCAGAGGGGAAAAACAGAGATTCTCCATGAAGAAAGAGATTCTCCGAGGGGAAACACAGAGATTATCCATGAAGAAACACAGAGATTCTCCATGAGGAAACACAGAGATTCTCCGAGGGGAAACACAGAGATTCTCCATGAAGAAAGAGATTCTCCGAGGGGAAACACAGAGATTCTCCATGAGGAAACACAGAGATTCTCCGAGGGGAAACAGAGATTCTCTGAGGGGAAACACAGAGATTCTCCATGAGGGGAAACATGGAGATTATCCAAGGGGAAACAGCGTTAACAAAGCTAACATGTTCTGAAAACATTGAGTTGTGAGGCCCCGCCCAATTGGTCCAACGATTTCCAATCAGCGGGTGAAGGTTTACTGCGTGTTACTGTCTTTTCAGCGTGGCAAATTAATTTTTATTACCTCTTTGTTTCATCTGGCTCCAAAAATGAAAAGGGTTTAATATTCTAGATGGCCGTACTCCACTTTGCTCATTCTAGAATATATTATTTAGTCCCCATAGATCTGAACACACTTAATTAAGGTAAGACTAACCAGAAGTCATGACCATTACCATAAAAACAAGCTGACCAACTTAACTACTACTAAAGGTAACTTTGTATAATCCTGCCATGGTTTCCAACGTGCACTTAGTTAGAATAATACTATACAATAATCAGAGGTTGAGGCTCACTGTTAGTCGGATCTCTGAAACTTCAGTCGGTGTGTTCCTCTGCTCCACCTAAGCTGGATTTCAGTCCGTTCACTAACCTGATCGTAAAATTGTGATGTTGTGGACTTAACGTAATCTACTAGAGTTCATAATTTCAGATTAAGTCCGAATAAATCCAAATGTAACAATTTATTATTTATTAGTAAATGTATCATGCCATTACATAATCAATTCAAAGATAATCAATACAATAACATCAAATGCTCAGAGATAAAGAGTAAAAGATGCATACCTGACATTAGAAAAATACATGTGTTGCTGAGTGTCTTGAGGATATTCAGCATTACGGGCTGATCTGGCTACAACATCGCCCCGAGCCTCTTGAAGAATTTAAAGAAAGTACTCAGACCTAGTGTTGTCACGGTACCAAAATTTCAGTATTCGGTACCAATACCAGTAAAAATCCACGGTTCTCTGTACCAATTTCGGTACCAAAGCCTAATTTAGATATCACGGTTACAAAGATGGAAACTGTAGTATTAAAAACACTTTACAATAAGATTCCATTTGTTAGATAACATTAGATAAAATGACCTAACAATAAAAAATAGTTACTGTAGCAATTATTCTGCTTGGGGTTAATTTAAAAATGTATTAATACATTTTTAAAATCAAAAGTTTATCTGTTAACATTATTTAATGCACAATGAATGAAGTGAACAAACATGAACAATTAAGTGTTTGTATTAAATAACATTCACAAACATTAATTAATGTTGTAAAAATATATTGTTCACTCAATATGTTGATGTTAGATAATGCATTAAGTAATGTTAATGAATGGTATCTTATTGTAGTGTTACCAAACTATACAGGAGATAAAACGTGTTTTATGTGACTTGACTGTACTTTTATTTATTCCAAAACTGCGTTCATATTTAATTTTAAAAGGGCTTTTTAAACCTGCTAAGAGTTATCCAGCCAAGAATAAGCCTAGAGCTGCTTTTCTGACGGACTGATATTAATGACATAAATAGTGATGCACCGATACTGATACCAGTACTCGGGTGTCGGTCCGATACTGTGCTCATGTACTCGTACTCATGAAACTACCCCGATACACCCGCTCCCGATTCCACTTTAGGGGCTGTTCACATATCACGTTTTTTGCGCGTGCAAATTCGTTATTTCAAATGTAGGCTATGCCGTGGCGAGATGAAAACATCTCAACATCTCATCTCAACAGGTCATGTGACAAAAACCAACCAATCAGCTTCGGCCTTTCCGTAACAGCATGGAAAGCTCGGCCGAACAGCTGATCATAGCTGTACAGGGCGGCTTTTTATTTCTCATCTCCATAAATATAGTAAAGCTAATGCAAGGGCTGGAAATCAATTCATCACTTCCTAGTCATCATGGAGAGTGCATTAGCACCGCTTTCTTCTCCTTTCCACAAGCTCTCCCGTGGCGTCTGTCGTTGCTATGCAACCATGAACAGAGGTGCACCTGGAAAAAAAGAGCGCGTTGCTTTTATTATGAGAGCGCTTGCCTCGCGCCTACATTTGAAATTGCGAATTTGCATGTGGACGGCCCCTTATGGCAACGTGACATTAGTCTACTCCAAAATATTTCTACATGTGGCTCTTTCCTCCTTTCGTGTCAAAAGTGGATTCAGAGCCAGCGCATTAGCAGCGCCGCCGGCCGCCATGTCTCAGTGTTTTTATGAAG
>JAPDVR010000009.1:52369866-52377366 GCA_026230005.1 Gila orcuttii | reverse complement strand
CTGGTCCAAAACGCAGCCGCTAGAGTTCTTACCAGAACCGGGAAGTATGAACATTTTAGCCCGGTTCTGTCAACACTGCATTGGCTCCCTATTAAACATCGTATACATTTTAAAGGGGTGGTTTACTGCTTTTTATCTTTGCATGACTGTGTTTATGGGGTGCAATATAACATGTCTTCGTGGGTTTTTTTTTAAAGCCTTATTTTTCATAAATTTCACCTTTATTGTAAGCCGCTTTCTCCTCTGTCATTTGAACGACCGGTTGACTTCCTGATTCTATGAAACCACTCCCTCAGAAACAGGCAATGGGCTCAGATTGGTTAGTTGGGCCGGTGTGTTGTAATTGGCTAAACTGCGTAGCGCACGTTGTCCGGAAACTTCACGCACATTACCTTTACAGGCGAAAGTTGCATGTGCTTCGGTCAAACATAAATAATGGTGTCAATACTGCGTATCAGTTTGAGCCAGAATCAGACCCAGAAAGCGGCAATGAAGACAGTCAAGCAGAACCTCCCCAAACACGGCTCTTACAAAACGTTTCTGAATGGTACATTTTTGTATTATTATTATTATTCTATTCTACTATTATTATATAAGAATTTCGATATGCTGTTACTTGAAAATGCTACTGCTGCTTATAGCTTTTGAGATACGGTTTTCTCCTGATTAAATGTTTAATATAACTGAATAAATGACTGAGTAATACCGTTTTTTAAAGTTATTGTTTTGTCGATATAATGAACAACCGTTTATCTATTCACAAAACTTAGTTTACTCTGTGTATCATTTTCTTTAGGTGTACATGTGGCAACTGTGTTAAAATGCCAACAGAACGTGAAAACATCTGTAACAGTAATAAGTATGGAGATAAACAATACATAAAACCTGTAAACAAACCATACTGTACACTGATAACAGCAGCTAAAGTTTGCTGTTGCGTTTACATATAATTTTTTTAACTTTATACACGTTTGTCTTATACACACAAAATAGCAAACAACTAACTTGCTACAAATAGCGTTGGCATTGGTTTACGTTCTTGATCAAATCGAAAAATTACGTCATAAAGTATACATGAAAAATACATTTACAAAATTAGTACATAATTACAAATTCAGGTCCAAAATGTTTGTACGCGTTTGTCATAGACACACGAAATAGCATAACTAAGTGGCTACTAAAGCCAGCACTGGCATTTGTTTACGTCCTTGATAAAAACTAAAGCATTACATCTGAAATTATACATGCAAATACATTTAAAATGATTAAGTCTTACTTACAGGTTGTGGCCCAACAACTGCTGCCTCTGGTTTTAAAGTTGGAACTGCTTCATGCTTTAGTAACAGTTTGTTGTTGAATCCGGCATTGAATTCGTGGAGATTCTGGAAGCTGTCTTCCGTAAAATGCGCAGCACAGAGAGCTAAATTACGATTGTAATTTTTTGGAACATGATTAAACATAAATTGTAGCCATTGTTAACGAACTACAGCGTCCGTAGGAAGCCCGAACACAGAAGAGCTGACAGCTGGGTGAAAATAACACACTTTCGACGGCATGGCTAACGTTACTGCTCTCCACTATAACTCTTCCTCTTCCACAAAGCAGCAGAAATATGGCCATGCCTCCTTTTTTGCATATTCCGGAGGGAGGGTTGATGTAAATGTATGGGTTAGTTACGTATAAAACCCAGGATTATCTCGCTGTAGTCCCATTCGAGTCGTTTTTGTAGGCATTAAACTTCCTGATTTTTAAAAGACGATATCTCTGCTTACGTTGAACTTTAAGCGCAGCAACTTTGCAGATACTGTTCATGCACCAACAGCAACATTACACACTATTTAAAATGAAAAAAGTGAAATCGCAATCAACCACCCCTTTAAAATATTGCTGATTACTTACAGAGCACTAAATGGTTTAGCTCCCCAGTACTTGAGCGAGCTCTTAACGCATTATAGTCCTTCACGTCTATTGCGATCTCAAAGTTCTGGCCAGTTGATAATACCTAGAATAGGTATACGCTGATCACGTAATAAACACAGTGCTTTGAAGAGAAGAAATTGTTGAATAAAGTTGTTATTTTTGTTTGTTTTGTTTTTTGTTTGTTTGTTTTTTGCACACAAAAAGTATTCTCGTCGTTTCATGACACTGTAGCATGGACTATTTTAACAATGTCTTTACTACCTTTCTGGGCCTTGAAAAGTTGCAATGACGTTGCAGTCTATGGCTGGTTCAGAAACCTCTCGTATTTCATCAAAAATATCATCATTTGTGTTGAAGATGAACGAAGGTCTTACGGGTTTGGAATGACATGAGAGTGAGTAATTAATGACAGAAATTTCATTTTTGGGTGAACTATCCCTTTAACAGTTAAGGGGATCTCCATGATGACAGCACTAGTCAACGCATTTGTTGTTTAGGTCACGTCTTGTAAGGTGAAATAATGCCCTTGTTTACATATAAAAGTCTTTCCTCCTGACTCACTCATAAAGATCTAATGGTGCAATAATGTAAATTTCACTGAAATTGAAATCACAAACTTTAACGGACCCTTTCTCAATACCAAATACAGCATGTTATTTACATAAAATATTATTTTTCGAACAATAATTTTCAAATGAACAATAATAGCCATTATAAAAGTATAATAAGTTTGTACAATAGGAAACCTCACAAGCAAACAGTTCAGTCAAACGTACAAAAGCAGCACTCTAGTTAGTGCTGGATTTAAGTTAAATATAAAGTTATGAAACTTAACTTTGCCTTTAGCCAAATTGGTTTGCTCTGGAACAAGTAATAGATTAATAACACCAAAGATTGCCCGTTTGATATAGCCAAAACGAATTATATCTCATGTTTAACCACAATCTGCATACAATTCCTGAAGGACTGGCCGAGATAAAGCTGTTCTCAGCCGGTTCATACTGAAGGCCTGGAGCTCACATCTCCCAAAACGTCTGAACTGATTTTCCAACAACAGGATATTTTCATTTATAAATAGCATATTAGAGGTTTGAACAACTCCATTCTCCCACAGACCCTCAACAGAGACAGCAGAAGCAGACCAGTCCTCACAAAGACACTACGACAGCCTGATCAATACATCTTCAGAAGGAACTGGATGAATATCTGAAAGCTACTGATCCCGATCTGAACTCAGGCTGGTAATGCTGTCTGAATCCCGATCTGAACTCGAGCTGGTAATGCTGTCTGAATCCCGATCTGAACTCGGGCTGGTAATGCTGTCTGAATCCCGATCTGAACTCGAGCTGGTAATGCTGTCTGAATCCTGATCTGAACTCGAGCTGGTGATGCTGTCTGAATCCCGATCTGAACTCGAGCTGGTAATGCTGTCTGAATCCCGATCTGAACTCGGGCTTGTAATGCTGTCTGAATCCCGATCTAAACTCGGGCTGGTAATGCTGTCTGAATCCCGATCTGAACTCGGGCTTGTAATGCTGTCTGAATCCCGATCTGAACTCGAGCTGGTAATGCTGTCTGAATCGCGATCTGAACTTGGGCTTGTGATGCTGTCTGAATCCCGATCTGAACTCGGGCTGGTAATGCTGTCTGAATCCCGATCTGAACTCGAGCTGGTAATGCTGTCTGAATCCCGATCTGAACTCGGGCTTGTAATGCTGTCTGAATCCCGATCTAAACTCGGGCTGGTAATGCTGTCTGAATCCCGATCTGAACTCGATCTGGTAATGCTGTCTGAATCCCGATCTGAACTCGGGCTTGTAATGCTGTCTGAATCCCGATCTGAACTCGGGCTTGTAATGCTGTCTGAATCCCGATCTGAACTCGGGCTTGTAATGCTGTCTGAATCCCGATCTGAACTCGATCTGGTAATGCTGTCTGAATCCCGATCTGAACTCGGGCTTGTAATGCTGTCTGAATCCCGATCTAAACTCGGGCTGGTAATGCTGTCTGTATCCCGATCTGAACTCGAGCTGGTGATGCTGTCTTAATCCCGATCTGAACTTGAGCTGGTAATGCTGTCTGAATCCCGATCTGAACTCGAGCTGGTAATGCTGTCTGAATCCCGATCTGAACTCGGGCTGGTAATGCTGTCTGAATCCCGATCTGAACTCGAGCTGGTAAAGCTGTCTGAATCCCGATCTGAACTCGAGCTGGTAATGCTGTCTGAATCCCGATCTGAACTCGGGCTTGTAATGCTGTCTGAATCCCGATCTGAACTCGGGCTGGTAATGCTGTCTGAATCCCGATCTGAACTCGAGCTGGTGATGCTGTCTGAATCCCAATCTGAACTCGAGCTGGTAATGCTGTCTGAATCCCGATCTGAACTCGGGCTTGTAATGCTGTCTGAATCCCGATCTAAACTCGGGCTGGTAATGCTGTCTGAATCCCGATCTGAACTCGGGCTTGTAATGTTGTCTGAATCCCGATCTGAACTCGAGCTGGTAATGCTGTCTGAATCGCGATCTGAACTCAGGCTTGTGATGCTGTCTGAATCCCGATCTGAACTCGGGCTGGTAATGCTGTCTGAATCCCGATCTGAACTCGAGCTGGTAATGCTGTCTGAATCCCGATCTGAACTCGAGCTGGTAATGCTGTCTGAATCCCGATCTGAACTCGGGCTTGTAATGCTGTCTGAATCCCGATCTGAACTCGGGCTGGTAATGCTGTCTGAATCCTGATCTGAACTCGAGCTGGTGATGCTGTCTGAATCCCGATCTGAACTCGAGCTGGTAATGCTGTCTGAATCCCGATCTGAACTCGGGCTTGTAATGCTGTTTGAATCCCGATCTAAACTCGGGCTGGTAATGCTGTCTGAATCCCGATCTGAACTCGGGCTTGTAATGCTGTCTGAATCCCGATCTGAACTCGAGCTGGTAATGCTGTCTGAATCGCGATCTGAACTTGGGCTTGTGATGCTGTCTGAATCCCGATCTGAACTCGGGCTGGTAATGCTGTCTGAATCCCGATCTGAACTCGAGCTGGTAATGCTGTCTGAATCCCGATCTGAACTCGGGCTTGTAATGCTGTCTGAATCCCGATCTAAACTCGGGCTGGTAATGCTGTCTGAATCCCGATCTGAACTCGATCTGGTAATGCTGTCTGAATCCCGATCTGAACTCGGGCTTGTAATGCTGTCTGAATCCCGATCTGAACTCGGGCTTGTAATGCTGTCTGAATCCCGATCTGAACTCGGGCTTGTAATGCTGTCTGAATCCCGATCTGAACTCGATCTGGTAATGCTGTCTGAATCCCGATCTGAACTCGGGCTTGTAATGCTGTCTGAATCCCGATCTAAACTCGGGCTGGTAATGCTGTCTGTATCCCGATCTGAACTCGAGCTGGTGATGCTGTCTTAATCCCGATCTGAACTCGAGCTGGTAATGCTGTCTGAATCCCGATCTGAACTCGAGCTGGTAATGCTGTGTGAATCCCGATCTGAACTCGGGCTGGTAATGCTGTCTGAATCCCGATCTGAACTCGAGCTGGTAATGCTGTCTGAATCCCGATCTGAACTCGAGCTGGTAATGCTGTCTGAATCCCGATCTGAACTCGGGCTTGTAATGCTGTCTGAATCCCGATCTGAACTCGGGCTGGTAATGCTGTCTGAATCCCGATCTGAACTCGAGCTGGTGATGCTGTCTGAATCCCAATCTGAACTCGAGCTGGTAATGCTGTCTGAATCCCGATCTGAACTCGGGCTTGTAATGCTGTCTGAATCCCGATCTAAACTCGGGCTGGTAATGCTGTCTGAATCCCGATCTGAACTCGGGCTTGTAATGTTGTCTGAATCCCGATCTGAACTCGAGCTGGTAATGCTGTCTGAATCGCGATCTGAACTCAGGCTTGTGATGCTGTCTGAATCCCGATCTGAACTCGGGCTGGTAATGCTGTCTGAATCCCGATCTGAACTCGAGCTGGTAATGCTGTCTGAATCCCGATCTGAACTCGGGCTTGTAATGCTGTCTGAATCCCGATCTAAACTCGGGCTGGTAATGCTGTCTGAATCCCGATCTGAACTCGAGCTGGTGATGCTGTCTGAATCCCGATCTGAACTCGAGCTGGTAATGCTGTCTGAATCCCGATCTGAACTCGAGCTGGTAATGCTGTCTGAATCCCGATCTGAACTCGGGCTTGTAATGCTGTCTGAATCCCGATCTAAACTCGGGCTGGTAATGCTGTCTGAATCCCGATCTGAACTCGGGCTTGTAATGCTGTCTGAATCCCGATCTGAACTCGGGCTTGTGATGCTGTCTGAATCCCAATCTGAACTCGGGCTTGTGATGCTGTCTGAATCGCAATCTGAACTCGGGCTTGTAATGCTGTCTGAATCCCGATCTGAACTCGGGCTGGTAATGCTGTCTGAATCCCGATCTGAACTCGAGCTGGTCATGCTGTCTGAATCCCGATCTGAACTCGGGGTTGTAATGCAGTCTGAATCCCGATCTGAACTCGGGCTGGTAATGCTGGGCTGGTAATTACCAGAACTCGGGCTGGTAATGCTGTCTGAATCCCGATCTGAACTCGGGCTTGTAATGTTGTCTGAATCCCGATCTGAACTCGAGCTGGTAATGCTGTCTGAATCGCGATCTGAACTCAGGCTTGTGATGCTGTCTGAATCCCGATCTGAACTCGGGCTGGTAATGCTGTCTGAATCCCGATCTGAACTCGAGCTGGTAATGCTGTCTGAATCCCGATCTGAACTCGGGCTTGTAATGCTGTCTGAATCCCGATCTAAACTCGGGCTGGTAATGCTGTGTGAATCCCGATCTGAACTCGAGCTGGTGATGCTGTCTGAATCCCGATCTGAACTCGAGCTGGTAATGCTGTCTGAATCCCGATCTGAACTCGAGCTGGTAATGCTGTCTGAATCCCGATCTGAACTCGAGCTGGTAATGCTGTCTGAATCCCGATCTGAACTCGGGCTGGTAATGCTGTCTGAATCCCGATCTGAACTCGAGCTGGTAATGCTGTCTGAATCCCGATCTGAACTCGGGCTGGTAATGCTGTCTGAATCCCGATCTGAACTCGAGCTGGTAATGCTGTCTGAATCCCGATCTGAACTCGAGCTGGTAATGCTGTCTGAATCCCGATCTGAACTCGGGCGTGTAATGCTGTCTGAATCCCGATCTGAACTCGAGCTGGTGATGCTGTCTGAATCCCGATCTGAACTCGAGCTGGTAATGCTGTCTGAATCCCGATCTGAACTCGGGCTTGTAATGCTGTCTGAATCCCGATCTAAACTCGGGCTGGTAATGCTGTCTGAATCCCGATCTGAACTCGGGCTTGTAATGCTGTCTGAATCCCGATCTGAACTCGGGCTTGTGATGCTGTCTGAATCCCGATCTGAACTCGGGCTTGTGATGCTGTCTGAATCGCAATCTGAACTCGGGCTTGTAATGCTGTCTGAATCCCGATCTGAACTCGGGCTGGTAATGCTGTCTGAATCCCGATCTGAACTCGAGCTGGTCATGCTGTCTGAATCCCGATCTGAACTCGGGGTTGTAATGCAGTCTGAATCCC